>JBBPMJ010000003.1:258321-319204 GCA_038090255.1 Austroboletus niveus | reverse complement strand
CTAAACCTAGCCCAGTCAAAAGCCCTTATCAAGGGCTTCCTAAAATGTATATATGTTGCTTATATAATTCTTTCTATTTCCGGAGATATTGGCCAATTAACCAAGGATACTCATTGCAACAGTTTTGTTGCTGATATTAAGGATATTTAAATTAGTATGTGGTATATTCTCCTTTGGCTTGAATCACCTCCTGGATCCTTCTAGGCATGCTCTCAATCAACTCCTGACACTGTGCAGCCCCAATTCCTTCCCATTCAGCTTGCACACTCTCCCAAAGTTCCATAACCCCCTTGGGTGGCTCAGAGTACTCTGCCAGTCTTCTTTTGAGAAGAAACCATAGATGTTCTATGGGGTTAAGGTCTGGAGACTGAGCAGGCCATACCATAACCTCAAATCCATTGTCAGCAAACCACTCCCTGGCCCTCCTGCTGATGTGTTTGGGGTCATTGTTCTGCTGAAAGATGATGTCCCTTGTGATTTTGCCATAATACTGAAGAGTTTGCTAAAGTTCAGCATTCATCTTACCATCAATCTTGCAGGCCATCCCAACTCCTTCCCAAGTCATGCAGCCCCAAATCATCACTGAACCTCCTCCAAACTTCACTGTCCCCTGCACTAGCCTATCACTCAAGCTCTCTGCTGCCTTTTCCACACCCACTTCCTTCCATCTGACCCAATATGATCGATTTTGGTCTCATCTGACCATATGACATGCTTCCAGTCATCCAGAGTCCAGTCCTGATGGCTTAAAGCAAAGTCCAATCTTTCTCTTCTATGATGCATAGAGAGAAAAGGGCGTTTCTTCTTCACCACAGCCTTCATACTGGCTTTCTTGAGATGACAATGAATGGTCTGGGATGAGATGGGATGGTTCTTGATATCCTGAAGAGTCTTGGTGACCTGGACAGCATTTTCAGCTTTTCCAGTACCAATAAGATGAATGGCATGGCACATATCAGTGGGGGAAATGAGGGATGGGTGACCACCAGTGGCTTTGGGAAGGTCTGGACAGTGTTTGGAGCGAAGTCGACTGATGGTGGAGTGGTTGACACCAGTAGAATGAGAGATCTGACAAGTGGAATGACCCATTTCTAGATAGGAGATGATTTGATTGATTTGTTCAATGGAAAGGGATTTCATGGTGGAAGTAGCAGAAAAAGCGGAGATGTTTTGATGTGTTTGTACCATATTTGACTTATTATGCATCACATGACCCATGGATAAGGTAATAAATTCTCACAACACATAGTTTCTGTATTGCAAGATGTTGGCAACAAAACTGTTGCAATGAGTACTCTTGCTTAGTTAGCCAATATCTCTGGAAATAGAAAGAATTATATAAGCAACATATATACATTTTAGGAAGCCCTTGATAAGGGCTTTTGACTGGGCTAGGTTTAGGGTTATCGTGTTTAGTGGTTAATGAGATATTTGTCCAACAATCAAAATGTTGCTAACATTGCAACAGTTTTGTTGCTCACTGTAAGCTAAGGATACATGGGTTTATATATGGAGGTTGGAGTTCCAAAGAAGAAAAGGCTAGGGTTGAGAAATGGAGAATACAAAGGACTGCTGCTGTGCCGGCAAGTCACACAGCCAGGGCTGTGCTTCCTTGTCCGAGCACAACAGTGTAGAATGGAGACTAGCTAAATATTGAATGAGGAAGTATAAGAAAGTAATGTAAGTATAATATACAAAAATTGAACATAGAATTGAATATAAAGGAAAGGATGAGAGATCAGGGAAGACTTAGCAATGGAATGTTCTAACTCTGGAGAAAGATGACTGGAGGCGGTTGCATGGCCTCGGAGATGACCAGAGGGGACTTGGTTGAAATCTGAGATATGATACTCTCACAAGAAGCATGTGAAGGAAGTTATATGCTGTCTCTGGAAGCATGGCCTCTATGCCAAACCTAAGAAATGTGAGTTTTATATGGACTCCACTGAGTACCTCCATTACTGAATGTCTCCATTCAGACTCGTGATGACTCCAGACAAGATTTAGTTAATTCTCGACTGGCCTGAGCCTCGGAAAGTCAAGGATGTCCATTCTTGGGCTTCACCAACTTCTATAGGTGTTTCATTCACAACTACTCTGATATCATCATTCCCCTTACTTGCCTTACATACCTGCAAAGGAGTCCCCTGGCAATTCACTGATGCCTGTCACTCTGCCTTCAATGCCCTCAAAACCACCTTTATCACCACTTCTATCCTCACTCACTGGACTCCCAATGCTCCCATTATTGTCAAGACTGACACCTCCAACTATGCCATTACCAGCATCCTCTCCATCAAATGTCTGGATAATAAAGTACGGTCAGTGGCCTACTACTCTCATATAAGGACATCTCTGGAGTTGAATTATGATATCCATGATAAGGAGCTTTTGACGATTCATGAAGTGTTCCAATCCTGGCATCATTACCTTGAAGGTTCTGATACTCCTGTCAACGTGGTTACTGACAACAAGAATCTTGAGTATTTTACCACAACTAAACTCCTCACCTGGCAGCAAGCTCATTGGTTCAAATATTTGTTGCAGTTTAACATGGTGGTCTGGTTTTGATCTGGCCACCTTGGTGAGAAGCTTGATGCCCTCACTAGACACTGGAATGTCTATCCCAAAGAGGGAAATAAGGACTATACTCATATGAACCCCACAATTTCTGATCAGTATTTACCCAAGAGCAACTCACTGCATTCCTACGAGCTACCTACCTTGCTTACCTGATTCTCTGGGCTAGCACCCTCTTCAACCTTGAAAAGCTTCACAGCAACATCCTTGCCAGTCTCCCTTCAGACCTGCTAGCTGCTATTCATCTCTCCCCTTTTGATCCCTCATCCAACTCTACCACTTCTCACTGGACTGTAGACACTGATGACTTTCTCTATCTCAATGGTTATATGTACATCTCTGACATTGATGATCTCTGGCTTCATGATCTCTGGCTTCATAACCTCTGGTTTAAGCATGACTATCTCATCTCTGGCCATTTCGGGCAAAACTGCACCTTGGAATTAATTTGCCATAAATATACCTGGCCAGGCATTTAGACCTTTGTCAAGGAGTACATTACTTCTTGTACAGCCTGCATCTGCATGAAGCCCTATAATCTTCTCAAGCAGCTTCTGATCCCTGAGAAATCATGGAATTCGATCTTCTTGGATTTCAGTGAGCAGCTTCCAGTCTTCTCTGGACATACTGCCATCCTAGTCATAGTTGACTGTCTATCCAAGCAATGCATCTTCATTTAACTGACGACAAGATAACATTTCTGGAGCTTGCAAAGCTCTTCCTCCTCCATGTCTTTTTTAAGCATGAAGTACCCTCCCACATCACCTCCGATCAGAGCTTCAAATTCATCTCCCATTTCTTCTGATTTCTTAGCAAGGCACTTGACACTAAGCTTTACTTCACTTTTAGATATCATTTAGAAGGTAACGGACAAACCGAGTGAATGGTTTAGACCTTGAAATAGTATCTTCAGATCTATTGCAACTACCAACAAGCCAACTGGTCTGAACTCCTGCCCCTCATGAAGTTCACCTATAACAATGCTCCAAATGCTTCCACCTATGTCTCTCCCTTCTTTGCTAACAAGGGTTATCGTCCAAACATTTCCATCCACCCAAAATGTGATTTGACATCAGCTTGCACAAGAGAATATTTGGTAGATCTCAATTCTCTTCATCAATTCCTTCATAAAAAGATAGCCATAGCCCAACAGTGATATCAAGGATTGGCTGATGCCAAGCGGACTCCTCCTTCAGACTTCAAAGTTGAAGATTAGGTTTTTGTTGAGGCTAAGTACTTCAATTCTACTCAACCATTCAAAAAACTCTCTGAAAAAATCTAGGTCTGTATCCCATTATTGCTTAAGCCGGTCCCCTCTTTTTCACCCTACAACTAACTACCAGACTCTATGAAGGCCATATATTCGATCTTCCATATCTTACAGCTAGAACCTGCAGTTCCAAACACCATTCCAAATCACGTCCAACCTCCGCCACCTCTGGTAGAAGTTGATGGTGAACCTGAGTACAAGATCGCTGAGATCCTTGACTCCAAAATCAACTGCAGGAGAAAGCATTGCAAGATCCTTTATCTAGTTCAGTGGTCTGGCTATGAAGATACTAATGAAGAAACTTTCTGGTTGTTAGTGACAGAACTCGACCATGTATCAGAACTTGTCTTCATCTTCCATGTCCAGTATCCAAATAAGTCTGGTCCTCATATTTCTTGATTTACTTGTGCTACTTAGATTTCTTTTAACTCATAGACTTTTCTGACACTACTCTGATATGTTTTTTTTTATACTCACTCTGATCTCTGTTTCTTTAAACTTACATTTACAAAAGAAAAAGAAAACAGTTGAATACGCTACTTGTACATTATAAGAAGAATGGCGGTATAGTCTACTGCTCCCTCATTTTCATGTCTTCCTCTCTCTCTCTGTCTATGTCAGCTTTCATGCCAGTTTCCTTTGTCTTTATCTCTCATCCTTGCTTCTTCTTTTTCTCCTTACTCTTCCCAGCTGCCTCCACCACTTCCTCTGCCAGCAACCTTAGCTCCACCAGCTCTGACATTCCTACCTCCAACCCACTTGCATCCCACTCCCAGTCTTCCCACTCCCACAGCTCCCAGTCCTTCCACTTCCACTGCTCCCAGTTCTCCCATTTTCACTGCTCCCAGTCCTCCCACTCCCACCACTCCTGCTGGCTTACAACCAGGAGGGAAATTGCCTCCTTGATCTTGTGGAGGGCCACACTTTGGTCAGCAAGCCTCTGGGACTGCTGCCAGGTCACTGATTTGAGCTCCAGGATGGAGTCTCACTGCCCCAAAGGGCCAGTGACCAGACTCATCTCCTCGTGTTCTTCTTTGGTGGCACCCCCATATACTTCCTCTTCCTCTTCAATGCCATCATCTCCACCACCTCCTCATTATTGTCATCATTATAGAGCTTGTTACAGCTCTACGTGCATATGGATGCATTTGACCTAGTTCCACTCAGAGTATATCTCCTCACTCTTTATTTACTTATACTCTCTATTTTGCAGCATGGCCAAATCCAGTTATTGATGCCTGAGCTTCTGCTGATGGACCAAAAATGATTCCCAAGCAGTTGGCTTGGACCGACGTGATCTTGGACCACTTGGCTGTGTTGTCTTCAGCTTGGATTGAAGGTTTTGCTTCACCAGGACTATGTTGCTACTCTTGGATAGCATTTCCGAACTGGAAGAAAAATATCTACTATTGGCTCTTCTCTCATTGATTCAGGCCCCCCTTCCCTCTATCCTTTACTCATTTTTGAACTTGTACATACCTTTATGGGAAGCGCCAGGCTTGTTTGATGGGCACCCCTCCCCTTACATATCTTATGTATATCATGGACTCTATTTCCTAACTTGGGGTACATACATGGTCTCGGACATATGTAACCTATAAGTTTTGTATCCCTGAGGAATAGGACCAGCTTCCTTTTGGCTCACTTTTGTTGGAAAAACTCCTCTCTGTCACTGGGAAACAACCTTTTTTTTCATCAACTGTTTTTAAATGACTCTCTACTTCACCGACTGTCTTGCTTATTCTACTTTGCCAACTGTCTTACCACTCCAACAAACATCTGCTCACACACTCCCACTCAGCCAAAACTGCCTCAGCTCTGCCTCTCCACCACTCTCCACCCTTATACTTGTTTGGCAGCCATTCAGTCAGCCTCCCCTTTCTCACAGCACCCCTTCAATCAGCTGGTTTTTGCCTTGGTCACCTTAGCCCACTCTTGGTGTGCCTCCTTTGAAGTTTGGCCTTCACTCAGTTGGTCTCCAGCTTTGCTCTTGCTCCTTGGTTTACCTTAAAGTCCCTTTTTGGGGTGAACCTATTGCTGCCTTCCCCTTCTCTGGCTCAAGCAATCAGGGAATACCCTTGTACCTTCAGCTGGTTCATAGTTTTGTCAACTTGGAGCCCATTGTGAGGGACCCTCAACAGGGTTCCAGATGAAGCCTTCAATGAACCTCTGAATGCCTAGAGCTTGAAAATTTGCTGGCAGGCTTCTGTAACCTGTTATGCTTGCACAACATCCAGTCTCAGTGTGTCCTCAAAGGCAACACAAGATCCTGTAGAAATCCTAGGGGTCACTGCTGAGGCTCCAGACTCAGACAGGGGATGAGACTAAACACTGCATATAATTGTGCAGATCTAGCTGTGAAATGTACAAGATAACTAGTAGGTATTTATACAGCTTGGAACCATCTCGGAATAGAGAGTAGATGAAATGGAGCACATGGTATACTACAACAGCCTTGTGGATCAGTGGATGAGAATGAAATAACACTATCACCGAAAAGAGGATGATAGGAGGAGTGGAGGTCCATGACAAAAATGACTCTGGAGACACATGTCCTTAGTTATAAAAGAGGAATGAGAGAAGAGCAGGGTAAATCAAGAACAGGGATCTCCATATGACCATATGGAGCATAATCTTTGGGAAATAGAGTCCAATAGCATTCTAGGGGAAGTCCATCTTTAGGCTTCCATTCTTGATGAAGAGTTGTAAGGGGTTCTGACAATTTGGGGATTCCGGAGCCATTGGAGTCACAGGAATTGTGCTTACTTGTAACATAACCTGTCAGTCTCAGACAATTCAGGTTTCTTCCAGCCAGTATCACCTCATTGTGCTTGACATAACTCTTCAGCTCTCCTGACCTCTTCTGAGTTGAAACTTTCTTTTTCATCAGACATAGCTTCTGAATTGCCTGATGGTGATTATTTTGATTGGTTGATATCTGCCTGACACTGTGCAACAATTCTACAGATGCTGGCAAGCTTCTATTCTTTTGTTTCATTAACTGATCTATATCCAGGGTCACCAGAAGCATCTAGCCAACTAACCAAGCCACCTTCAGGGGCTGCCGATACCTTTAGTCAATTATGTCCAGCCACCATACCAAAATTTGGACAGCTTGTGCCCAGCGCGTTTATATGCTCAACCTCTCACTGAAGGGGGGAATCACTTTTAGAGAGATCCCCACTTTTGTTGCTAACACCATCACCATGCACCTCATCACCATCATTCTTATCTTCACTGACAGGATTCCCCTCACTTTCTTATCTACTCTGATCCTTACCTGATGTCTTGGCCACCACCCCAAACTCATTGTTCCAGCTGCTACCTGCCAATTCAGTCTTCAGTTTACTTAGCCAACTTCCTCAACAGCTCCCCAGACCTTCATTCTCTGTTTGTACTCTCAACCAACTCCCTCATCTATTGTTTTCACACCAACTGAAAGCTACTCCATTACTCCTTTCCCACCAACAACTGCCTTTCCAATCCTCAATGGCTAACCAGGGCAACACAACTATGCCACTTCGGGGTTTATAGACCATGCCAAAGTTTGATGGCAGGACACTGGCCTTGCTCCCCCATTTCCTAGAAGACATAGATGAACTTGGTACTGCAGCCAGTCAGACTGATGCTCAGAAAATCTGGTGGGCAATACAGTACACCAATCTGAAGGAGTCTGAGAGATGGGAACTGTTAAACAAAGCCATAGCAAACCCTTCAAAATGGGATGACTTTGCTTCAGCCATAAAAAAGTTATATCCCAGCTGTGAAGGTACCAACCGATACTGTTGGGCCAATATATAATACCTCATGCAGAAATACTGAGCCAGGCCAATGAGGAATATAGAGGATCTCAGCGAGTACCAATGCAAGTTCAACAAGATCACCAAATTACTCATTAAAAACTGGAAACTCTCGAATCTTGACCAGGATGCTTTGTTCCCTACTGGCTTACCAGCCAATATTGAACACCAGATCTAATGCCTGCTCATTATCAAGACCAACCATCACCCTTCTGACCCCTATGCCATGACCAACATCATTTCAGCCACAGAATTCCTTTTGACTGGGTAAGCTATGTGAGCTGCACCAGTAGTCGGTTTCACCCAGCCATACTCCCTAGCACAGGTAACACCAATGTCTATGCCATCAGTTCCACAGGCACCAGCTCTAACATCTGCCCCACAGCCCATGATTATCAAACAGGAACAGGCTGTGTACATGTGTCTTCCTTGACAGAGGTTCTGGGGACCATTGAGGATTGAGGGATTGATGACTCTAGGGACCTCACAGAACTAGCAACAGATCAAGAGGGTACAAAGAGAGTGTCCACTCAATAGTAGGACAAGAACTGAGAGATCAAGGGCAACCAAGATACTAGGTAGATTGCAAGAAGGTCAAAGATAGCAAATACACCTCAGTATCAAAGATTTATATATGCAAGCCAGAATGGTTAAGGAAGAAAGTGAGTCAGCAATAGAAAGTGATGGAATCACGAAGAAGCTGGAGTCACTATAAATAGATGTGATGGCATTGAACAAATGTTGGTAATACAGCTGCGGATGAGTCACGCTAAATAAGTAAGCAGTAATCGAAATGATAAGGAAAAGAGAGACCCAAGTGGGGCTCAAATAGCAAGGGTCTAAGTTCTTTGATGTACATGATGAGTAAAAGTAAGGGAAAGAAAAGAGGGGCCCAATGAATTGTAACATTACCCCTATTGTATGGGTGAGACTGCAACAAACCCCTAATAATCACCATAGTAGGACCCAGTCTTGTTGTTGTCAACTTCAGTGCTGACAAAGAACTCATAGTCATCTGCTGCTGGTGGAGAGAGAGGGGAGTGGGAACCTGACAAGGGATCCAGACATTGGGGCATTGTCCCAATGGGACAGGGTGATCTCAGCACAATAAGGAGGAACACAAAGAGTGGGGGGACTGGTATGTAGACGAGTTTGAAGAGGAGAATGCAAATGCACAAGGAGTGCATGGATATATGGGATATGATTGTTGGGGGTGACCTGGGGATTGCCTGTGGCAAATGGGGCATTGATAGAAAGGGCAGAGGGGATGATGATGTCCAAGGCAGTAACATTGGTAACATGCTTCATGATAGTGGGTATGATTAGGAGAAAGAGACCAGACTCCCTGATTTCTGGCCTAGTAGTTGTTAATGCAGTCTAAGACAGCAACCTCTTGGGTGGTAAGAGGTTCAGAAGATGCAGAGGGGGTAGAGACATGGTCATTGCTCATAGCAGCAAGGTTTTGGAGGTATTGATCAATGTTGATAATGAAGTTGGACAAGGTTATGTTCCAGGGTCTAATAGAGCCAACAGATATGGAAGTTTGCCAATGCTTGAGTGGCAGAGGCAGTGGAGGTGGCAGCAGAGATGGCAATATGGGAGTTCATCGAGAAGAGATGATACATGAGGGCAAATGGGGAGTGGGGTTCCATGTGGGTGTCAAGCACCATGGCAAGGCTGGGATCACAGAGTTCTGTAGTGATGGCAATGGCGAGTTTGTCATCAATGTCATATCTCTAATTCTAACCCTTCTCTGCTCCTCTGATCTGCTCCTCTGATCCTCTGCTCCTCCACTCCTCTGATCCTCCACTCCTCTGCTTCTCTGCTTCCTTGTTTCTCCGCTTCTCCACTTTTTGTACATTCTAGTTACATTATGCTTTGTTCTACTTATGTCTTAGTCTCGCTTTTTAGATTTCCCTGATCCTGCGTTTACACAGCTCCACTTATGTTCTCCTTCCATCTCCATTTCTCCGACTCCACTTACTTATGTTTCCCGTCATTGCTTTTGTACACTGCCTCTAATCTCCATATATATACTTCTGTCACATCACCTGTACTTTAGCTAGTTATTAACTTAGACAACCTAGATGAATCAGACAACTCAGACTTCCCCTGTCTTTTCTCCTGCTCTCTCTATTTCTGCTCCTCTGAAATCTGGGACCACCAATGATCTGACAAGGGCGCAGTGCTCCGCTCTGAGTTGCTGAAGCCAAAGTCCCACCAAAGTCCCCTTTTGCCCAGTCAACTCCAGAGTTCATTTACCAAGTCCAATTCAGTTTTAACAATTAAGAAAAGTGGGATGGTTGGGTAGGGCAGTGGGGGGTATAGACAATGGGAGATGGGTGGGGCAGTTGGAGATTTATTGAGCCAGAGGAATAGGTATGGAAGTGGAAACTAAAGGTTCAGAGTGGGTCCAGCTAAAGCCAGGCCAGGCAGAGAGTATGCCTTCTGCATCATTGTAGAGGCATTGGATCAGAGAGGGAGGAGGAACAAGGATGGGTGCATCATTGATTTCAAGAGGATTGGTGAAAGGGGTGGTTGTGGACCAACCGGCTTCTGTGACATCAGAGGGAATGTCACTGGGGGTGGGTAAGGGTGCAGAGAGGGTGATGGACATGATTGTGGGGGATTTCATTTGAATGGTGATGGAGGAAATCAAGTGATGACATTTATAGTTGTTGAGAAGGGGACTGGAGTTCCGTAGATTCCATTCGGATTCCCAGAAATCTTCTTCCGTAGTATATCCCTTCTATTGGATCAGAAAGGAATGGGAGGATGGAGGTTCATAATATCAGATGATTTTCTTAAATTTGTATTCTTCATGTCCATCAATAAGATTAGGTGGTGGAGAGGGGTAGTTCAGCCCATGTACAGGATTTTCACAGTAGGGGGACAGGAGGGATGTGTGGAACACTAGATGAATCTTCCACGATTGTGGGAGGCACAGTTCATAGGTAATGGGAGATAGTACCTTGACAATGGGAAAGGGCCCTTTGCGTTTCAGGGTGAACTTCGGATTGACAATGGAGCATTTGAGGTTTCTGGCTTCAAGCCAAACTTTTGATCCCTTGGTGAAAGGGGTGAAGGATTGGTGGTTCGATGCCATGACTTGGTGAGCAAATTTATTGTTCATTGGGAGACATTGCAGTTGACTGATTAGCCATTCAAATGGGAAACCCCACCATGAGCATACAGGGTCAAAGAAGAGCAAGAATTGATAGATATGAATTGCCATGTGACCATTTGTATGATGAGAAATGGATGGGTGGATGTCCTTCAACCTCGACAACCAGACAGCCATATAAGACCGATATGCAAAGGCATGCTCCTTGGTCATTGATCTAGCACATGCAATGTGAATTTCAGATACTAGGGCCATGGTGTGATCCAAAGCTTCACACAGCTGAAGCGCAATAGCACCAGATTTGTGAACCATACCATCCTCCCATAGGCTTACCAGTGCAAGTGGAAGATAGACTGTGATCATTGTGCATTATTCATCTGCTTTCAAGCTACCTGCACTAGGTGACCCGAAGTTATGAGGTACACTCCTTAATCAAGAAGGAACATCTGACATCCTTATCACAGACCATATTTTCTCAAGGACTTCATGGATTCCATACCTAGCCGGCTGCTGACCAGTGGACCAAGGTTTGCCTTTGTGCTAGTTGATTATCAGACAATGGGGATTGGCAGAGTTGGGAAGAACTTACCCATTCTACAAGCATATTTACCCAGCTTGCTTTGGATATCCGGCCTTGGGAGGATGGTCAATAGTGCAAATCATTGGTGACGAACCATGACAATGTAACATTCTTTCCCATAAGTCATTTGGTGAGTGATCTTGAATGATCGTCAATCTGTGATTCCTGACCACCATCTTTCATATCGAAATCAATAACCAAGGCAGTGAGTAGCACATGAATGGCCTCCACTTGCTTAGCCTCTTTAGCTGACATATTATTTATGCTGTGATCAGGGGTTCGGAACTGGTGTGCAAAGGCGGGAGGAAGTGCATCAGGAGTCGCAGCAAAAGTAGTGGTAAGACAGAGAACATCACAGACATGGAAGCTAGTAATTTCTTCGAGAATATAATGCATAGCATCAACCACCAGTTGACACACTGGATCCCAGTATGGTAACTTTCAAAGTGGTGACCAGCATACACCATTCTTGGTGAAGAGTCCACATTCTTATAAGCCTCTGCTTGACATCACAATGTATCTTTATCCTGCAGCTTCCAGCAATCTGAGTCAAAATCTGTTCTTCCGAGGGTCTTCAGATCATTGCAATGACAAATGCTGCAATAGAAGTGGATTGAATGTCCAGCCATTTGTGCCATTTTTCGAGCTGCAGGGAGATCACAGACCACACAAGCAATGACAGACCTGACTACTCGACCTGCAAGGTGAAGAGCTGTGTGGTTGAAATGAATCCCACACTCCCAGCTATTCACCATGTCATTGATTAGGGGGTCCAGAAAGTGGTTGAGCTGATTGCCATGAGGCTTGTTCGGACCAGGGACAATACCTGCAAGATACATATTCTCAGGCTTGTAGCAGATGTTCAATGGAAGGTTGAGGCAGGCACAGAAGATAACTCCACATGAGGTAACTGCACCCCATACACAAATGCCTTCTACGTTGAAGAAATCAATGTTGAGGGAAAAGGCAAGGCAACCCTCCCTCTTCCTATCAATGAAGAGGCTTCCTGCTGAAGGGCCCTCAAAGGATCTCAGAAATTCACTGTCCCAAATGTCCTGGATAGGTGATGGATAATGATTGCTAATAGAATCCATTAACTTGTCACAAGGTTCATCAATGAGAGCATCGATTTCGGCTCTGGAGAGAAGGCCTGCCACAAAATCATGAAAGTGGTGATAAACATAAACATATGGCTTGATAGGAGTGTGACCTGGTGATGATTGCAGTAAGGGTTCATTGCAGGCAGGTAGCCATGACTTTGGTTTGTTGTTGCAATGGATAGGGTACTCCAGAGTGGATGCTCCAGGTTTAAATGTGGGCTTGTGAATAAAGCTGCAGGACAGACATGTGACAAACACAGTTGTTCCATGGTGTAGATTGAATTGAGACATGGCACCACCAATGGTTGTTGGTACCTGCACCATGATATGTTGTCCAAGACAAGATGTATTTCCATCAGTCGGGTTTAGAAATGCAAGCCGGAGTACCAGATAGATGAGTTCCATAATAAGATTGGATGCATGCTAACTGATACTAAGGATAACACTACAGAGTACTCCAAGAAATATGGATACTTGAGCAACTTTATCGCAATGATCAACGGGACAATGATAGTGGTGATCTACAAACCCCACATTAGCATTTATCCAGCGACGAACACAACATACACATATCACAATTAAATTTAATAGCTTCTTTTTGGTCATCACTTGCTTGAGGCTCTCAGATTGCAATAGTTGGGAGTATTACTTCCAAGGTAGCAAATAAGGTCTGCTTGAAATTTTGTATAGAGGCTTCACGACAGTTAACACCATCCAGAGCATCTTTGAGAACAAGAACATCTTTGAGAACATTCTGGAGTGATAGAGCAGACATCAATGAAGCAAGCAATGTGGATATGGTTTCTGTGCAAGATTCGATGTTGTTCAAGTGTGAGTGAGCAACAACAGCTGATCACCTATCACACTTTCCTTTAGATATGCTGTGTACTCCATTCTGTTTGATGCAACAGCTGGGAGTGGGTGCCTGCGACTGGCTGAGGCCCTTAGGTGTCGCAGGGGAGGCCTTCGCCATCTTCGGCTGTTCATGGTTGTGGGGAAGAGCGAGGTGAACGAAGCTCATTGTAAAATCGTGAATGGATGGAACAAATGCCTTGGATGGGCAATGCTCATTAGCATGATGCTGAAATTTCTCCCTAGATGTCCACAATTTGCTAGGCTGGGAAATCTTATCCAGACCATCATCAGTGAGAGTGGTGCCAAAAATGCGAGCACTGATGGAATTGATATTGCTAGATGGGGAGATATCGTGTGGACAATGGTTCATAATGGTATGGTCAAAGATACTAGATTGCTCCAGTACTGTTTCAGTTAAGGTTCTGACCAACTGCAGGTGTTCGTCAGAAGAATGGTCAGGATCTGACTGGGCACACTGGAGATGAGTGGCCTTGTGAGAGACTGGTATAGCTTTTCCAGATTGATTGTGAGAAATGCCCCATGCATCTACCTCACAGCAATGAGAACATTGACAATGAAAAGTAGTGTTTCTGGGAGGCATCTCTAATACATCTCGCTCGTAAGATCCATGCAAATATACTATGAGAGCACCATGCCTTGGACAAGTGATGTGGGCTGGGCAAGTAAGTTGCCAGATGCTTGGAGTGATTAAGGACCTCAAAAATGTACATACCCATGAGGTTGCTGGCACAGTTATCATTTGGGAGCTTAAATGTTAGAGGACAAGATTGCTATGACACCAACCTTGGTTATAAGGGTGACGTTGTACTTGGATCCTGAACAAGGGCACATACCAAAAGAAAAAAATTGCATACACAAATTGCAAACAACAAGACAGTTTTGAATATTGGAATGGGGGAAAGCCATGATGGTTATCACCCGCTTGCCTGATGAATGGACAGCCAAGGGATCAAAGATTGATGGTGTTCATAACTCTGGGAACAGAGACACTGCTCATGGCTAAAGATCAATAATATATATAAGTGCCATGATTGAGGAATCAAGGGAACATGTAAGGCTTACCACAACACAATGGTGGTGATGGAGAAGGCGATAAAGTATTGAAAGATGATGGGGCTATTGTCATTGTCATCATAATCAAATTCATCATTGAAGCAGTCTGATTTGGGATCAGGTCTGAATTCAGTGCATATATCTCATTCATCTGCAAATGTGTCATAATGCTGCTGTGTGTTGCTATACTGTGGCCATATAATAGTATAGTGATCATAACTGGCCAGAGTGCAAATTCGGAATCCATTTTGCTCATCCCAAGTGAAAACATTGGCACCCTTCTGTCTGGGAGCAAGATTAGCACTGGCATGCTTGGTATGCTGTTCACAACTCTATTTAGCTCTGGCTGACTCATTCTCTGCAAGTTTGGTATTTGTTAGGGCCCACTGAGTGAAAAACTCCTTCCATATCTCTCCATGTTTTTGACCACTCCCTTTAATAGGTAGTGGAATGACCCAGACAGGGTCAGAAGGAAGCTGTTGCATGGAAGAGGGGCTAGTAGAGGTAGGTGGGCCGGGAGGAGGTTCCTGCACTGAGAGGGTGACAGGAGAGGCAGATAGACCATCGAATAAGTCAGGTATGCCCTTTAGAATCGATTTTGTGGGATGGCAATGCATATTGATCCACTCAGCATTTTGTGATTTCCCCAGCAAAAATTTAAAATTCGGGTTCCAGTACTTGTCACAAGTGCTCCAATAAACATAGATCGGTACATCTGCCTCGAACATTGGAAGGACATATGGCAAAGTGACCTTGTCAGTAATGTCCACCACAGCACCTAGTCTCTGTTTGCCTGGCGATGATCATCATTGCCATGCTGTACCACTTTCAATGATGGCGACAATGCTCTCCTCCCCAATATGTATCCTCCCTTACTGTCTGTGGTAAACTACAGATAGCTTCTCTCCTTCTCATTATTACCTGTGGTAAACCACAGGTAATCTCTGTTTACCCGGCAACAACATTGTCACCTTGCCCCTCTATGCTCTCCAGCATCTTTCCTTTCCTCGTTGTCCGTAGTTTACTGTGGGCAGCTTCTCCCTTTCACTTCCATGGTGCACCACTGGTGGCCTCTCCGTTTACCTGGAGATAATCATTATTGCTCTCCGATGTTCAGCATCAGGGAATGTCTTCCCTGTGGTCAGTTTATCCTTACTTTTTGAACACATTAGCTTTGTTTCTCTCCTTTCAATGCAAGCTCGCGAAGGTTGCCATTCTCTCTTTTCCTCTCTATAGTACAATGTTGTCTATATCCATATCATTTCTCACTATACAAGAATAATTGGGCTGGAGGCCACCTCTGGATCTGTCACCCATCCTTGCATACTTGCAGCACTTGCAGCACTTGCAGCACTTGCTTCAATATCCATACTCAACTCCCCACCCGATTTCTTACTCATAGCAAGGGGGCTTCCATAAGCCATGAGTGAAGCTGGCTCTCTATCATCGTCCTTCGTGGTTTCATCCTTCATTATCTGCCAATCTGATTGCATGGTATCGAGCTTGGCAACTTCTTCCCTCACTCTCAGCCATTCTGCTCGAGCTGCTGTGAGTTTTGTGTCATATGACCCTTGTGTGGCTTGATCCTCCTTCCTTCTCATGGATTCTAGGAGCGTAACCATGATATCGGCTGCAGCCCCGTTTCCTCATTGCTTCACTGACCAACCCTAGTTTCTCACACAATAGCCTCTGAACTCATCTGCCTGTATGATACATACTATCATGTCCATCAATATGGCCATTAGAATGCAAATAATCAGAAAATGGAGAACTGCTATAAAAGCCATGTTCAGCGTTTGGAATGCTCACCATTCCCATTCTACGGTTTTGCTCTTTTTGAGTGCAGTCAAGCCACTTTCTGGCCTGTGGTGGTTGTACTTCCAGACAGCAATAGTTGGACTGGGCACATTGCTCGATGTGACTGTGACTATGGTGGTGTGTGTCTTCCCATCATGGACCTGCATGTGGCTGATTAATATTACATCATATCAAATGTGTTGAATGCACTGCAATTGTTTGCACTAGCCCATCTTCCCCATGCTGCAAGATCTGCAGTTGAGTACCCTGCTTGCAATCAAATATGTGAGCTAAGCTGCATTTACCCCCCTCCAACTATGATTGCCCCCTTTTCTCCAAACACAACTTGCTTGGCCTTAGGGATACTTGGTTTGATGGGGTATGAATGAATCAGGTGACCAGATTCCACACCATGCAGACTAAATCCGTCAGTGACATTGTTGATTAAGAACACTGACTGCTTCCAATGAACTGCAACACTCCCGCTGTGGAAATACTCAGAGAATGGTAAAGAGTCAAGGCAAACAGTTTCATACATTGCTGTGGACAGGGTGATGGTTTTCATCACCTTTCTGTCATTGCGAACAGTGAGCCTGTGATAGCCTTGTCAGTACTATTTGTCTTTGTAGCAGACACTGCATACTCACATCTGTCCATTGTACATATCCCAGACATATACATCTTTCTGCCCACTGATAAACGTGATTCCTTTTGGTACTGTCATAGCTAATTGGATGCTCATGGATGGAACGAGAATGTTGTTGTTGAATGTCCAGACCATAACCTGGTGTTCATGTGTGCCAGTTGCCAATCACACACCTGTTCCAGTGGGTGTGGGGTTGCTCGTCATGCAAGTAATTTCACATCCTGTGCCAACTCATTTCATGACCATTTCCTTGAACTTTATCTACAGCAGTATGATCAGCTCCATGATTTATGTAATATTGCTGCCACTCCTTACCATTTTGGCCTTCCCAGTTTGGTGCCAAAAAATCAAGTATCCAAGACCTGTTCCGAAACACAGTCTCACGGGCATCTTTCTTGCAAGTTACCCACATGGCTGTACTGATGGGGTCACAGAATGCATGCCATCACATGAATGACTGGATCTCCTCAAGGCAGTTCAAGTCCCATATCTTCATACCCTGGTCACCTACTAATTGGTTAGTTGCCAACATTCTATTCATCACAGATAGCCACTTACTCCCACTCACGAGTAGGTTTCCCTGCTTATTTATTGCAAGACAGTTTATTGGATTTTTGGGTTCTTTGGTCAGTCATCCAGCCAGCTGGTATCATGGAGAGGAAGTTTGGCTGGAAGAAAGCATTGCAGATGTATTGTATAATGTGTAGCATTATCTGAAATTTATATTTTATGGAATATGATATCATGAGTGATACCAGGCCTATAATTGCAACAATGTAAACTCTTAACAATAAGACAATTGCTTGGAGCAATATGGTGATTGCATACATCACAACCTAATTATCCTTAACAATAAGGCGACTATTTGGAGCATTCAATAGTCATGTGATGACAAACATCGCAATCTAATTATCATGGTCAACCATAACAATAAAGCAATTTTTTGAAACATACAATAGTTGCTCGACAGCAAATATTGCAACCTAATTATGGTTAACCAGTGCCAATGTAACTTAGTATGGTGATTATTTGCAGTATACAATAGTCGCATGATGGTGAACATCGCAACCTAATTATGATGGTCAACAAGGCAACAGAGCAATTTTACATAATGACTAAGTTCTGGCAGTGGGTGATTGGAAGGTACTTCTGTAGTATAGAAGAACGCACACCTGGATGTCGTTTTGGAATTCTCAGACCTCTACAAGCACTAATATCCCCCATGAACGCCCACATCCCCAATGAACACTTATATCCCCCACGAATGCTAGAGATATTCCAGTCCTCTCTGGGGTTGAACTCCAATGAGGACTCTACATACCCCAGCAGCAGCAGCAGAACATCAGGAAGTTTGGACGATGGGCAAAATAAAGGGAAAAGCTCACAATACCATGCATGAGACTCTGATAGTAATTTCGAGTCTGGATATGAGACACCAAAGGGCGAGCCGATACTTGATCCTGTGAGTTTTTTCTTTTACTTGCTGCAATGCATACTAACTCTGCACTAGGAATGGATATGCTGCAAGGTTCACATCAGAGAAGCTGATTACTCATCCGAGTTGTGAAAATACCTCCAAAAATCAGAGAGTGCCCTTGCAGAGACAGTCAGAAAGAACAAAGAGCTTACTGTAAGACCACCAAAAGTGGTACATTTATCTTTGCTTATGCTACATATAGGACATAAATAACCATCTGCAAAATGCCTACAATGAGCAGGAGAAAGCACTGGAAACCTTTCAGTATAGTCTGAATCACTGGGCTGAGACAACGAACATAAAGATGCAGAGCGAACTGATGGAACTGATGGTATGTTGAGTTTGGTTGACAAACGGTGAATGCTGATCCTTTGTAGGCACAAAAAGAAGCAATTGCTGCAATAAAAAAGGAACTAGAGATCAAACACCAAAATCTTGAAAAAGAGAAAGATAAGATCAGGGTGAGTAGCTCATCAACATCATGGTGAGAATAGGCTCTTGAACTCTGGAAGCAGGTACAAAAAGATAACGAAATTGCCATGATGAGAAAGCAGTATGAACATGATCTACGAAATATACAAGTAAGTGTGAAATAATGAGCATCCAGAAATAAAATTTGCTAAGTCCATACCATAGAAACATAAATCAAACCCAGCTACAGCACCACCATCAGACACTGTGCATGTCACTGTGGCAAATATCCCGCGGAAGTCAGAGACCTCATGGAGGAAAGAACAACAATCAGCAGCAAAAACAACTTCAATACCACCCAAGAAACCATTGAGCAGAAAAGGCAGAGTATCGAAAAGAGTAACAGTGATCGCCGAATTAATGGTAACTCTACTGCCATCTGAATTGATAATGGACTTGAATTATTCTGCAGGACAATGGTGCCACTGAAGAAGCTGATATGAAATCAAATGCCGAGGCCAAAGAACAGGGGCCATTGGAAATGAGAGCACACGAGGAAAGGATGTGGGCCAATCCAGAGGAATACATAAGAAGCATGGAGGCCTTGGTGAACTGTTTGCTCAACAAATGCAGCTTTACAAAAGGAGAAAATTCACTGGCATGAAGGAAAAAGAGGGCGTCCAGCCAGAGGAAACAATGCCTGGAGGATGAGAAGAGGGATATCAATTGTTCAAAACATCTTGTGGGACATCTTAATGGCTTCATTGACACACACTTATTGTTTTCCAGGAATACATGCAGAGCCTATTCAAAAAAGTGTATAATGTTGAGTGCGATGAGGATTTCAGGGGTTACACATCTGCAACAGTAAATCAGGTAAAATCATTTGCAGCAGGAGGAGCAGGGCCAAATGATGATTGCCTGTGGTAGGATATGAGGAGCATGAAGACCTCTGCCTGGAACGATGCTGTCATAGAAATTTTGACGGAAATTTTATTGACAGACTCCAAGGAACAGTCATCACAATTACCGCCAAAGTTCAGGGAATACTGGAAGAATGCCATTGGCAAGAAATTTTCTCGCATCAAAGCAGTATGGACCCAGGCCCAACTGAAAAGGACAGATGCAGGCATATTTGAGAATCCCAAGGAGGTCAAGGAGCATAGGATTGAGCAAACTGAAAAGAGATTGAGGAGGCCAAGTCGATCGCAGAAACAAAGCAGGCAGCCGATGACAAAGACATGGAGACCTGGATGTGGTTGGCCAGCATTTTGGAGCGGCTGGGATGTGATGGGATGAGTTCTGACAAAAGCATGACTGAAGACATACAGTATACCAAACAAAGGTTATGCCATAGAGAAGGGATATGGTGAGGGAACTGGAGATCATTGATACCCAGCGATTTGTCGACGCGAATATATACATCCCAAGAGAGACGAAGCCGATCAAATGGATATGGGGGAGAAACAACAGTGCTCGTCAGCCAGTTCCAAATCTGTCAGAGGTCTTCTATGACAAACAGTGGTTTGAGAGACAACCCAGAAAGTTTCAGGAGCAGATATCTAAGGATGATTTCCCCTGGTACAACATCCTGGATTGGCATTATGCATGTAAATAAAAATAGCGCACATGCCTTTAAACAATTCCCATCATAAATCACTAAAGGAGGAGAGGTTATCATGACTAGAAGAGTGGTGACAATCATCACCGATAGATAAGCCAAGGTGCACAGATAGTCTGAAGATATTACAGGGGAAAATATACAGTACATAGGGAAAAGATGCTCCCTGGTGTTGAACATCAGGAAGTGATGATGATTGCACCATTATAGGCAAGACAGGAAAGAGTGGGCCATGCCGAAGTTGGAGTGATGGATCTGTGGAACAAAATCAGAGGCTCGTCAATGTGAGCCGCAATGAAAAAGGTCACACAATGATGGAGAAGCTCCTCAGTGTAAACACCAGTGAGCCGAGCAACAGGAGGAATGATTTGAGATGCAAAGGGAATACTGATGCAGAGATGTTGAATAAAAAGGCCTGAATATGACCATCCACTCAAATTGGCTTGTAGAGAGACTGACGGTACCATGAGGTGATCATGGGCCAGGCTCACCAGTGAATTTGAGAGGGACAATGATGATTGTCACCTGATGACCAAAGAGACTACTGATGGTATACCATGGATAGTAACAGGAAGAAACTGTTCACAGTAAATCACGAACAGAGAGGAGACACTAGGTCTATATTGTCAACACGGAGAACAAGAAAGACTTAGCATGAGGAATTTACCCATGATGGTGCAATTATGTCATGTCATGCATGATGCCTGTGGCAACAATGACTCGGATGATTGTGTTGGAAGCAGGTTTCTCTGACACCCAGGTCATCCAGGGGCAGAGCATGCAGCAAGAAAGATATCAAGAGACTGAGTGAGGAAATACTCACCCTTTGTATCTGAGGTTACTGGGTAAAGTCTTGAAGAGTAAAGAGAGGGAAGTAGTCCAAGTGAAGACTGTATTGCTGACTCTGGGGAGAAATCCCTCTCAGAGTCCTGAGTTTATATATGTACAGAATACATGCACGGACCATGCACAATTACTATATCTAGAGGGGATGATGTGTACACTAGATAAGAGAGAGAAACGCTATTGGTTCTATCAATAGCATTGGCCAATATGTGTCATATCTTATGTGTCATGCTCAGTCAGCATGATAAGACCGATTCATCCTATTGGTTGATAACCAGGATCATATCCAATTGGATGATTGTGTTATCTATGATGTCATTGTCTAGAACATTCTAATATCTAATCTCTGATAAGAGATAAGAGATTGATTCTGGACTCTGTTCAAACCATTGTTATCATGTGATCTATCCATGTGATCAAGTCACATGTGTTTTTATATCATGTGCTTTTTTAAAGTCACATGAACACATGATCACAATTTCAACAGAATGAGTCATTCCTTCCCAGTATTCGCCTCTTCCTGTCCGTGGTTTACTGTGGACAGTTCCCCCCTCTTCTACTCATCACTACCCATGGTTTACCACTGGTAGTCTCTCTGTTCACCTGGTGATAATCATCATTGTCATGCTCATCTACATACTCCAATGTTCAACACTGGGGAGCATCTTTCCCACTATTGCTGTCCATGGTATACTGCGAACATCTTCTCCCCTTCTCTGCCCATGGTGTACTGCTGGTAGTCTCTGACCACTAGGCAGCAATTATCATTGCTCTCTGATGTTCAGTACCATAGCATCTCCACCACGGTCAATTATTTCTCACTTCCCATGATATTGTTCTGTGGGTTGTCTTTCTCTCATTCTTTGAATATCTGTTCGCCAGACTGTGATCACTATCATATCACTATCATCACTTGTCTGGGAGCATCTTCGGTATGGTCAATTTGTATCTGATGAATGATTATCATTATTTTCCTCACCTCTTTTGATGTTTAAGTTAGAGCACTTTTCTCTTCTTTGTTGCTGATGGTTTACTGTGGGCAGCTTCCCACCTTCACTGCCTGTGGTGTTCTGCAGTTAGTCTCATCTGAGCCCATTTGCTGATATTTGCTTTTCTCCATTCACTGTTATTGAACATCAAGTGTTTGTCAGTTTGTTTACCAACTGCAATGCTATCTTCTGAGAAAGTACATAGCATATAATCAAGACATGCATACTCATCACATTAATCACATGATTACAGGGATGTTCATTCGTGGTGACTATTCTTTCTGCTGATGCTTCAAAATATTTACTTGTAGGTTCTCTCCCAATGGTGAAAAGCTGCGAAACACGTCTACTAGCTTGTTGTCAGACCATGAGCTATATGTGTGCAGCCAAAGTTTGCAAGCTTGTGGGAAGGATCACATCCATGGTGCACAATATGCCTAGTATACGTTATATTGAGTGAGAATTTATCCAAATTTGAAATAACTTATGATCACATCAGGGTTCTTCTGCGACTCCAAGTGACGCAAAGGCATGCTTTTAGCTAGGCAAATATGCTTGTCATTGGGTGCTGCATATACTACCTGGCTATCAATCCCATTTTCTATGATGACTTGCAACTCCTCCAACTCTGAGAAGTTCTCTGCACAGTCCATGAGTACAGGGAACACAGAGTGAAACAACTCAATAGAGAGCGAGATAAAGAGTAGAGTGAATGACCACTTCGGTCCTTAGAGCGATAAGCTTGTGAGGAAATCTTCAAGACTTCAAAGCTGGGGACTCCAGCCTCGAAGTCCGGGGGTTTATATACTATTCTACTGTTTGTACATGTTTGTGTAAATACCATAATGAGACATCGTACCATGATAAGGAGAAAATGCATGATTGGACGATAAAGGAACATGAGTCATAAAGAAGCGTGTCCGGGAGAGAAAGAAGTAAAGAAGCATGCCTCATGTGATGCGCATGTTAGGCATGAGGTGTGACGTCATCCTGACGTCATAGATAAGAGATAAGGGTCTAGCCCTTGAGCATGTGACAAGTCACGTGACTTGTTGTCTAGACTGCTGAGGTAAGCAGTCACGTGATAAGTTATGATGGAAAACGTCTAAGTCCCGATGACCTTGTGCCGATAGGGGTTTTCCTTATATAGAAGGTCAGGAGTTCGACTCCTGCTATGAGCAAGTTTTAAATAGGGAAAGGAGCGTTCGTAACACAGAGTGTGTTTCGCTGAAAGGGTGAAGTCTAATACCAAGGCTTGAAAATGTCTTGGGAATGTCTATGAGATGCATCAGTTTGGTTATCACCTCCATTGTGGCATCTAGTTTTGCCAGCGAAGGGATGAGAACACAGGACCATGAGCACAGCTTGACTCTGCTCATAATGCGATACTTGTTGGGGTAGACGCGCAGCTCCTGTACTTGGTGTTTTACAAGGAAATTGACAAGGGAAGGAATGGGACATTGGGCTTCAACTTCCAAGATGCTGAGCTGCAGAAGTTCCAGCAACATCATGAGTACTGTCCATTTTTCAGGAGACAAGCCATGGAATTGGTAATTGCCTGTCCATCGTGAACTTGAGAACCAGATAATGTTTGGTACTCTAAACATGCTCGTACGTCTCCAAATCAGGAGAGCTTCACAATTCTCATCATCCAGTATTTTCCAATCCCTATCTCCTACATGTAGATAAGTATCCTGAAAGCTTGAACCTGCAAAATAATATTCTGTGGCAATTTCCGAGAGGTATCTGCAAACCTGTGAAAATATTTGAAGAGATTTCCAGTCTAGTTCCTTCGTGACCAAAAGGAGGAGTTTGGTTGGCAGATGCAAAAGGAAGCAGGGTTGAGAAGGGCTCGATTGGGATGGTCATGGATAGACTGTGTCTGACAAGGATATGAGCAAAGTCTCATGTCGGTGTAGTTTTTGGGGTGGTCGTGGATTGGCTGTATCCAACAAGAATGTGAGCAGAGTCTTGTGCCGGCATAGTTTCTGTCTGTGGATCAATGTTTGCACAATGTTGAGATGAGGGGAAACTTACCTGTGGATGCGTCTGCCCCATTAGTCCCCTGGCAATTTTCTTTATGGATGGAGCCAGTAATGTGCTAACATCGTCTTCAGCTTTGCGCTTGCTGGATAGAATACGTTGTTCAGCAGGAAGTGGGAATAAACCAGAGGAGCTGAGGATATCATGATGAACAGGAAGAGACTTCTTTATAGGTGAGGGGGCTGAGGTGGTTGGTTTATCCAAGGCCTGATGCTTCTTACCAGTTGTGAATGATGCGGCTGGTACCTCTTTAGCTTTGCACCTGCTAGGTTGGATATGTTGCTCAGCAGGAAGTGGAGATAAACTAAAGGAGCTGAGGATATCATGACAAGCAGGAAGGGATTTCTTTGTCGGTGAGGGGGCTGAGGTGGTTGGTTCATCGGAGGCCTGATGCAATGTGGCTGGTACCCCAGATGGACTTAACAGATCAGCAGAATTTTCATGAGTATGGAGAAACTTTTTTGCAGGTGGGAAGGCCAAGGTAGTTGGCATATCCATAGCCTGACACTTCCTGCCATTTGTGAACAATGCAGCTGGCACCTCTGCAGGGAAGGATGATGAGACGGTTGGCTCATCTAAAGCTTGCTGCTCCGTTCTAGCTGAGAATACAGCTAGGACCCTGAGTAGCTGTGTCGTAGATTCAATAATGGAGGATACAGCTGATGGTATACATGACAATACTTACTTCATATATTTCGCAAATAGAATGGGGTGATCTGCTCAGAATATTTCCCATGATCGTGTTGGGTTGCGATGTCAGTAAATGTTTCTTCAGGCAATTCTGAAGAGTCACATACTTGTTACCTGTCTTAAATGATCCTCATCAATTGTTTTCATCATTTCCAAGCAATTTCACACTACAATACTATGTACAATAAGTTGGTTTCCCTAAGTGCTTCACAATAAGTTGCCTGATTATGATGGTCGCCTGCATACAATAGTATAATTATCTCCAGTTCATCACAAGTTATTCAAAACTGGATAATGTCATTTATAATCATGCTCAGATAAGAAGGCCATAGCAGTAGACCGATAGTTCTGAATGATTCTCAAGGTATATTTATACTTTTTTAGTGCATTTGCCCAGTGTGCCACACTCTGAGGTTGTGCTTCACCAGCCCGAATCTTTGCAAGGCAGGCTCTGAACCACAGCTCATTATCAGGTAACCAATAGCCAACATCAACATTAGATCCAACTCATGTTGATTGTTTCAGCCACCAAGACAAATCAGTGATTTGTATACCCTGACTGGTTGGTGTTTTGTAAACCCCACATATGAAATTGACTTCATATGTGCTAAGCTCATCATCCCAAAAAAGCTGACCATCCAAAACACAATGTGATGCCCCAAGAGAGAAAACATCAACTAATGGTCCTTGAGCAGCTAATGAAACATCAAGGCACTCCCTTGCAAGACAAGCAACAATACCACCCTTTAATAGAGCTATGCAAGCATATGGCCTGCTAAATAATGTAGTATGCATTTCTTTATAAGCATCGTAGGCCATGGTATGCCAGTCAAGTGCAGCAGGGACTAGAGGTTGATGCAATGAGAGGCTGTGATTGGACTGAGTTGAGATTGGATCCGAGGAACTGGTAACAATGCATGTATTGAATGCAATTCCGCACTGTACAAGCTGTACCAGGAGATTAGATGGTTCATTATACCACCATTGTCAAAGGATTTGCAGAACACTGGTGGGATCCCAGAGATAGATAGACCAGTCTGAACAAGAGCGTTGTGCAAAGCGAAATTGGAAAAATCTTTCATTGTCCAATATCACAGGAAGAATCATAGGGAAAGCAGGCAAATGCATGGGGTGTGAGGAGTCATCAAAGAGGTCTGAATTTGAAGCATGAAGCCCAGCACTGGATGCAAGCATGCAAAAAAAAAATGCTAATAAATGAAGATGTTTGGTAGTCCAGCTCTATAAGAGGCAACTGGACATCAAGGATATACTTGCGAACATTTCCAAGATCCCATCCAGTGACAACCATGGCTGAAGGACTCTCCATGGTGCTGACAAGAAATCCATAGTGATAGTAAATAGAGGATATGAAGGAGTCAAAGACATAATCTATAATCTAATGTTCTGTCATTATACGACTATAATTCATGAGGTGGTGGGGATGGTGATATAGGAGGATAAGGGGGAAGCAATGGAGTGTCAGAATGTGGTAGCGAAGTGAATATAAAATGGTTATCCTCTGGAGAAAATTCTGTGCATAGATCCCACTCGTTGTGTAGGCTATCATAATGACGCATCGTATCATGGTATGTTCACCAGAGATGATTGCAGCATGTTCATACGTGAAAACCATTTTGATCGATCTAAAGGAAGATCACAGGACCTCGATGGCCAGGTACCAGGAAATTTCTCATCACATCCTCTCTCAATAACCAGCTCTGACAATCCTGAGGCATTTCCCTTGCAGGTGCATGGATTCTCTGAGCTTCTATGCGATTGAAATATTTATGCATTGATTCACCTGCATGTTGACGGCTCCCAGGTTCAACAGGATATAGATAATCGAGAACTATGGTGACGAGATAATGGTTAGCAAGTTAACAGTGGAACTGCTTATCATCCATACCTGCTCGATCGCATGGTTCATTGTTACCATCCGCCAATGAAGTTCGTGATATAATGTACTGATCGGCTCGAGGTTCATATCCACTGTGTTTGGGAGTGGTGCCCCAACTGCTACCCCATGCAATGTTCAAATCCCATAATGTGCAATTGTCAACCTCCCTTGTATCATCAGGTGTGGTGTCCAGTGAAGAAGTGGGGTCAGCATTCACAGAAAAAATGGGGCTCCTTTCATGATTTGAATGTGTAAGTGGATTGCCGGAAAGAGAAAATGAACAAGCATGGGCATTTATTGATTCCATATGATGAGGAAGCACCAGTAACAATACTAAGCAAGGGGCACAAGAAATGCTGGAAGAGGTGAATTGGACCAATATATCCAGTACCAATAAATTGAACTCACTGTGCAGAACATGAAGGCTGACTGAAACTCAATAAAAAACTGCAACAGAAAAACTCGCTTGTATAAACTCAGGAGAGTGGGGGTAATTATCTTGAAAGAGCAAAAACAAGGTGATCTTGGAGATTGCCAGTGATAATTGGCTTCAAGAAGTGATAATTTATAACTGTGCAAGGAAGGTAACGACATGATAGATGAATAAAATGTTATAGTGAGTGGGCATAATGCACAGGAGAATATCTGTAAACGCGAATGAGAGATCAATGGAATTTAGATAAACTCTCTGGTGTTTGACATCAGAGAGTGAGCGAGGCTGGTGGTCACATAATGAGAAAGCAACATGTCAATTGGCTCGCATACTAAACCATAATCCTGTACCATCAATATGTGTAGAAACGACAGAGTATGAGAAGGTGCTCATCAATCATTGGAAAAGGCAATTATTCCCGCTGGATGGATAGCCAAAGAATTAGATAACTGCCAGTAGTACACCATGGGCAGTGAAGGTGGGAAGCTGCCCACAGTAAACCACCAGTAACAAAGAAGGGAAAAGCGCTCTAATCTAAACACTAAAAGATGTGAGGAAAAGAATGATAATCATTTATCAGATACAAATTGACCATACCGAAGATGCTCCCAGACAAGTGATGATAGTGATATGATAGTGATCACAGTCTGGTGAACAGATATTCAAAAAATGAGAGAAAGACAACCCACAGAACAATACCATGGGAAGTGAGAAATAATTGACCATGGTGGAGATGCTCCGGTACTGAACATCAGAGAGCAATGATAATTGTTGCCTAGTGGTCAGAGACTACCAGCAGTACACCACAGGCAGAGAAGGGGAGAAGATGTCTGCAGTATATCACGGACAGCAATAATGGGAAAGATGCTCCCTAGTGTTGAACATCGGAATGCGTAGATAAGTGCGATGATAATATTGTTGCCAGGTGAACAGAGAGACTACCAGTGGTAAACCATGGGTAGTGATGAGTAGAAGAGGGAGAGACTGTCCACAGTAAACCACAGATAGGGAGAGACAAATATTGGGAAGGAGAAGCAAATACAGTGGGAAGGAATAACTCAATCATCTGAGTCGTTGTTGCCATGTGCGTCATGTGTGACATGACATAATTGCACCACCATGGGTAAATTCCTCATGCTAAGTCTTTCTCATTCTCCGTGTTGACACCATAGGCCTAGTGTCTTTTCCCTGTTTGTGGTTTACTGCAAACAGTTTCTTCCCATCACTATCCGTGGTATACCATCGGTAGTCTCTTTGGTCATCAGGCGATGATCATTATTGTCCCTCTCAGATTCACTGGTGAGCCCAGCCCACGACCACCTCATGGTACCGTCAGTCTCTCTATGAGCTGATTTGAGTGGATGGTCATATTCAGGCCTTTTTATTCGATGTCTCTGCATCAGTATCCCCTTTGCATCTCAAATCATTCCTCCTGTTGCTTGGCTCACTGGTGTTTACACTGAGGAGTCTTTCCTACTACCATCATAGCTCACCAGTGTCTACGCTAAGAAGCTTTTATCTTATTCCACATCATTTCTTTTCAGTGTTTACACTGAGGTGCTTCTCCATCATCATGTGACCTCTTTCATTGTAGCTCACATCGATGAGCCTCTGATTTTGTTCCACAGGTCCATCACTCCAACTTCGGCATGGCCTGCTCTTTCCTGTCTTGCCTATAATGGTGCGATCATCATTACTCCCCGATGTTCAACACTGGGAAGCATCTTTTCCCTATGTACTATTTCGTGATGGCCCAAGCATCACAGTTACCATGGTATTAGTTCCCCCCACCATCCTGCTGCAGAATGGCACAACAAGAAATGGGTTATTGGATAATTTGTAATAATCTGTTTAACAAATAACAATACTGCTTGTGCACTACTGAGTACTGGGTGGTAGTGAGTGCCTGCTGAGTATCTGCTGAACATGTGCTGAGTGCCTGCTGAGTGGCTGATCCCTTTTCTTATCTCAAATATGTGTTATGAATGGGTGTTATGAACGCTCTTTTTTCTATTTAAAAACTTGCTCATGGCAGGAGTCAAACTCTTGACTCCCTATATAACTTAGATGTTTTCCACCATAACTTATCACATGACTGCTTACATCAGCAGTCTAGACCACAAGTCATGTGACTTGTCACATGTCCAAGGGCTAGACCCTTATCCCTTATCTATGATGTCATGATAATGTCATACCCCATGTTTTACATGATGCATGCTTCTTTACTTCCTTCTCTCACAGACACGCTTCTTTATGACTCATGCATTCTTATCAGCCAATCATGTATTTCCTTCTTATCATGGTACAATGTCTCTTTATGGTATTTACACAAACATGTACATATAGTAGAATAGTATATAAACTTCAGAACTTCGAGGCTGGAGTTCCCAGCTTTGAAGTCTTGGAGATTCCCTCACAAGCTTATTGCTCTAAAGATCAAAGGGTCATTTACTCTCCTCTCTTGCTTCATCTTTATTGAGTTGTTTCAATATGTAATATTTTTAGCGAATAAAAAAGGTAAATGAAAATATGGTATTTTCTGTAAACTAAAAAGACAATGCAAAATTATATATTTCCTGTAGCATTTTTGCAAAATCAAAAGTTTGAATATCTGGTGCCAGAAAAGTCATTGGCAATATTTAAAATTTTATTCTAAATTTATGGCCTCTGAAAATTTGTTGTTTTCTTTGCTATTTTCGTCATGCTAATATGCTATACAAAAGAGTGTATTTCCTTGAACATTTTCATAATAATAATACTTTACATTTTCATGCAACAAAAATGTGAAACAAAATTTTCTTATCATCATTTTGCATTTTCAATATACTATAAACATTGTAAAAATGTCATTATCTCCAGTGTGTAGCTTTGCATTCATCTGGAGAGAGGAGGGGGTATATCTTTCTGACCTTCAGGGTGAAAGGTTTGTTAAGATTGATCTCATGATCATAGAGATGAGAGGGTGGTACGTGATCCATAGCTTCTTTTGAGAAGACAGAGGTGAAGTTGGAGTATTTGGGAGAAAGAGTGATTTTGCATTTGGCTTTTTCGGCAGCTGTATTCAACTCAATAGAGTTCATAAGTTTGGCGATGAGAGGATTGCCTTTGAGAATAAAGTGGTAGCCACAATGGATAATCCAGTTGATCGTATAATTGTTATTGACATGTTGGAGGTACTGGAGTTCTGTTAAATCTGGTCCCACAGAGGTCCAGATACTATTCTCTGGAGCACCAGAGGCATACGGTTTGGAAAGTGACTTCAGCTTCACCTTATGTGGTGCGCCCTTGTTTGAGTCCACTGTCACTAATTTATGAGAGAGACGGAAGTCAGAGGGTTGGAGGGTTGGAGGTGAGTCATCTAGACTCAGGTGAGAGAACGCCAATACAAGATCAATGGCAGAGAAGTAAAGTGGGTGATTAAATCAATATTTGAACTGAGGTCTAAGCTAAAGGTATATGGGTTTATATATGGAGGTCAGAGTTCCGAAGAAGGAAAGGCTAGTGTCAAGAAACAGAGAATACAAGGACTGCTGCTGTGCCAGCAAGTCGCACAGCCAGGGCTATGCTTCCTTGTTCAAGCACAACAGTGTAGAATGGAGACTAGCTAAATAGTGAACAAGGAAGTATAAGAAAGTAACATAAGTATAACATACAGGAAATGAACATAGAATCGGATACAGAGGAAAGGACGAGAGATTGGGGAAGACTTAGTGATGGAATGTTCCAACTCCAGAGTAAGATAACCAGAGGCAGTTGTATGGCCTCAGAGATGAGTGGAGAGGACTTGGTTGAAATCTGGAATATGACAGGTTCTGTCTCATATTCAAGATATTCATAGAGTTGTCCATTGTAGATAGAGTCTACTTGAACATGGCAAGAGGGTCGGGGGAAAGGTAATTGTTGAAAGTGGGCCTCATTTTGATTCAGGTCAGCTTTGTGGGATGCATAGAGTTCTCTGGATTGGTCAGTGGATTTGTTAATGGAGAGAGTTTGACTAAACCAATCAATGGTGGGATTTACAGCTTTTAACCAGGGGAGACCAAGAATGAGGTTCTGTTGTCCGCAGTCCATGACATAGAAGAGGACTTTGTGGGCGAGTCCTTCAATGTGAAAAAAGAGTTGGGTGGTGAATCGAACTCCTTCTTTGTCCATGGGTCCTTAGTTAAGATTCATGACATTGAGGGGGGAGGGAAGTTGGGTGGTGGGGAGCTTGTTTTTGCAAACAAAGCCCCAGTCGATGCAAGAGATGCCAGCACTGCTATCAATGAGGGCATGGGTGTCAACAGTTTTCAACATATGTGAGGAAACAATGACTTGAACAGGGATTTGCATTGAACCAGGCAGAGTAGATACATTTACACATTATATTTTAGAAGAGGCTCATATCAGTTGAGGTCTCCATTCTAAAAATCCTCTTTAGGGAGGGAGAATTGGACATGATGAATGGTGGGATCATTGTCATTGTTGTCATTGCAGGTTTGGAGTTTGAGAAGGTTGTCGTCAATCTGTTCAACTTATTTGACTGAAGTCTTATGAGGTTCTTTGGGGTACTTGATACAAGCATTGGCTCAATGGCCTTTCTGCCTGCATCATAGACAATGTTCTTCCTTGAAGCATCACTCCCACTCTTCAGGAGTTAGCTTGGGGGGTTGGGGGGTGTTGACTGCATTGATGTCCATAGTATCAGAATAATGGGTTTTCTGGGAAGAGGAGGGGGTGGGGATCTGGTAGGACCAGTAGGACTGGTAGAAGTGGGTAGAGGGGGCACAGTGTTGGTTAATGATGGTTTGGGCATGGTTGTTCTGAACTTGGAAGTGGACGGCCTTTGAGTACCACTCATTGACCTTGATAGAAACCGTGTCCATGAAAAAGACATGATGGGAGAGGAGAGGAGGAATGCCAGTGGCAAAGTAGTTGATCAGGACATTCTGATCAGTGATGCCTGACAGAGTGACATTGTTTCTGAACTCAGTGATGTATTTGGTGAGTTCGGGGCCATAAGACCCATTTTTCTTTGAAATGAGGCATTTCGAGTGAAGCCAGTTGATGGCTTGGTTCTTAATGTCTTGGTGCTCAAAAGCACTCTTGAATTTGATGAGGAAATCAGAAAACTGTTAAGTATGGGTCCATCAGGGTCTGGGCAGTGAACTCCAGAGTGTCAGAGTTGGTCGGAGAAGGCAGGGACTTTGGCTTTATCTTATGTGGTGTGCCCTTGTCCAGTTTTATTGTCCCTAATTTATGAGGGGAGTGGAGCGGAGGTACAGAGTGACATGAGGTTAGAGGAGAGTTGTCAAGACTCAAGCAAGAGAACTCATTAACAAGCTCAATGACAGAGGAGAGACAGGGGACAGAACTAAGTTGATATTTGAACTGAAGAACTAGGACATAATATAGCAGATTTATATATGGAGGTCAAAGTCCAAATGTAATAAAGCCAGGATCAGAGGAATGGAGAAAACCAAGTACCACTGCTGTGCCAGTTAGTCACACAGCTGGAGCTGTGCACCTTACCCTGATCACCACAGTAATGAAATGGAAACTAAACTATGAAGAGAACAAAGGGAAATGTAACATAACATACATGAGCACAAGAAGTAAAGTGGATACGGAGTAGTGGAGAACATATGGAGTGGAAGAGCAGAGATGATGCATATGGAGGAGTGAAGGGAACTTAGCAAGAATCTGGGATATGACAAAAACTTTCTGAATGTCTGAGTGGCAATGGCTTCCTTTTGAAAGATAGAAGCCCAGATAGTGGCCAAGTCCTTTTTCATATAGGACAGGGTGTAGGTGAATTTCTTATCATTGTCATCATAAACAAGGCTGTTTATGATGAGGTAGGTTTGGATTGAGGATAGCCAGGACATGGCTTTGGCATAGGAGCCATCAAAGGCATCATGGGCTCCAAGGCAGAGTTCAGTGGGTTTGGTCATCATAGTGACCTGGGGTGGGGGTGGGAGTAGAGGTGGGGGCAGGGTAAATGCCAGTTGGTGATTGACTAGGGTTAGAGATTGTGGGGTGAATACTCTGGGGATGCTAAGTGCTATAGAGAGTTGGTGGGAGAGTTCTAAGTCCTCAGGTTATTGAGGGATGATGAGGTCTTCATAGGTATTGATGGGGTTTTCAGAGGAGGATTTGTCAGTGTATGACAAGTCAAGAGTTTTCCTTCTTGATGCAAAGTTGGGATAGGCTTTAGGGTTTCTGGGGCATTGGTGGGCAATGGTGGCTTATTCAATGATAGCCTTTCTTGAGGGAGATCTTTGACCTTTTGATATGCTCAATATAATTGAGGCATGACCTTGTGGAAGTTTGAGGGCTTACTGTCGCTATGCAGCTGACAGGGATCAAGGGGGTCTAGAAAGGGGTGTCCTTGATAGAGGTTCTGAGGGCCTGTCCAAGAAGACAGGATTTAAGGATTCTAAAAACTGTCATAGATGACAGGATCAAGGGGTTCTGAGGACTGTCAAGAATAACAGAATCGAGGATAGTCTGACATGGGTCTTCCTTGACAGAGGTTCTGGAGACCATCAAGGATTGAGAGATTGACAGGTCTAGGGACCTCACAGGACTAGTGACAGATTAAGAGGTGCAAAGGGAGCATCCACTCAACAGTAGGACAAGGACTAAGGGATCAAGAGCAACCAAGATACTAGGTAGATTGCAAGGAGGTCAAAGATAGCAAATACATCTCAGTACCAAAGGTTTATATATGCAAGCCAGAATGGTTAAGGGTAGGCAAGGAAGAAAGTGAGTCAGCAATAGAAAGTGATGGAATCACAAAGAAGCTGGAGTCACTATGAATGGATGCAATGGCATTGGACAAATGTTGGTAATATAGCTGCAGATGAGTCATGCTAAATAAGGAAGTGGTAATCAAAATAATAAGGAAAAGAGAGACTCAAGTGGGGCTCGAACAGCAAAGGTCTAAGTCCTTTGATGTACATGATGAGTAAAAGTAAGGAAAAGAAAAGAGGGACCCAACAAATCATAACACTGACACCCTGAATCTTGACTCCACTGATTGGCTATGGCCTGACAAGCTTAAGCTCGTTCAGTGGCTAGTTCAAAACCATGAATGGGCATTCACCTGGGTATCAATCAAATGGGGCTAGCTTGATAAGTGCTATTTTCCCTCTGTCAAAATTCCGACAGTACCTCACATGCCATGGGTACTCCACAACATTCCAGTCCTGCCCTTATCCTGGAATCAAGCAATCCAAATCATCAAGGACCAAATCACTTTGAGTATGTACAAGCCATTGGTTATCATGTATCAGTCCCGATGGTTCTGTGTACTCAAGCAAGACAGTAAAACTCTTTGGCTCATTCATAACTTGCAACCACTCAATGCTGTCACCATCCGAGACTCCTCAATGCCATCATTTGTTGAACACTTTGCCAAGTTATTCAGTGGTTACATGATATGTATATGGTATAATGGATTTATTTGCTGGCTATGATCAGTAGCTGTTGCATGTTGAATCCCAAGACATGACAACATTCAATTCTCCACTCAGCCCACATTGGTTTACTACCCTGCTGATGGAACATACTAATGCCATTCAGGTTTATCAAGCCGATATGGCCTTTATTCTTCAAAACAAAATCATGCGTCACACAATGCCATTTATCAACAATTTACTGGTCAAGTTGGTAACAACTCAACACCAGTGACTGTATGGCTTCTATAAGATCATCCTGAGCAACTCAGGTATACAACAATTTATCTTTGAACACCTCACTGTCATTCACAGGATACTCCAATGACATTAAAACATCAATGTGACTGTCTTGACAAAGATGTTCATGCTCATGGCTCCTTTGATGACTATTGTTGGTCACAAGTGCACTGCCAAAAACCAAGTCACTCATGAAAACAAAGTCCAAAAGATTTGGGATTGACCCAACTGTACCACACTTAAACACATCTGCACATTTCTTGACACCTGCAGTGTAGTACATATTTTTATTCACAATTTCGATTCCATCGCCCACCCCCTTGTAAACCTGATCCAAAAGGGCATGGTCTTCAAATGGGGCGATGCTCAGTACTCAGTGATGGCTCATCTGAAGGACAAAATTATAAAGTCACCTGCACTTTGGCAATTAGACTATGACTCCGACTGAGAGGTAGTTCTCACTGTGAATACCTCAGCCATCGCTGTCAGCTTTATCTTGTCACAGGCCAGTGAGAATGGCAAATGCTACCCAAATTGGTTTGGCTCAATTAGCCTCACCAAAGTCGAGAGCCAGTACTCTCAGGCAAAACTCAAACTTTACAGTCTATTTCAGGCACTTAGAGCCATCTGTATATTCATCTTTGGTGTCATTAACCTCGCAGTGGAAATGGATGCAAAATACATCAAGATGATCAACAATCCCAATCTCCAGCTGAACATGACCATCAATCGGTGAATTGCCAGAAATTCTGCTTTTTCACTTCTCTTTACACCATGTACCCATAACCAGCCATACTGGCCCCAATGGCTTGTCTCAGCAGCCATCCTCAGATAAGGATTCACCCAACATCAATGATGTCAAGGATTGATTGAACAATTCATATTCCTTTTTAATCATTTTACTCAATGACTAGTTATTGCCTTATGCTTTGGCTGGCATTTTTGGACCTTCCACTAGTACCTCTCTGTCGCTTTCTTGCTTGACATTCATGTTGTTTACTTCAGCCCTGACACCATCTTCATTTCACCTTGCCTATGTCTCAGCATTTGTTTTCCCTTCTATTTCGAACACTATGAACATCTCCTCATCTACTTCAGATGCTTCTCTGGTGCTGTCTACTATATCTCTGTCCTTGAAGGCTTGCACCTGAGGTGCCCGCATTGCCCTTATCTGTTCTTTTCTCAACTTGTGTGCTCACCCTGCTGCCTTCTCAGATGCTGTGTTTCAGACTTTTATCAACTCAGCAACAAAATTATTCATTCTCCATGGCAACCTTTGGTGCTGTGAACCGCACAGTCAACACCAGCTCGTCGTCCCCAAATCTTGGCACCTCAGTCTTATCAAAGAAGCATATGATGACCTTAGTCGCAAGGGCATGTTTACAGTCTGAACCAGGCTCCTGCTCCACTTTTGGTGGCTGATGCTTGTTGATGACATCAAGTGGTTCATTCGAACCTATTACAAGTGCCAGATCTGCCAGACAGCTTGGTTCCACATTCCGCCACTCAAACCAGTCATCAGTGGACTATTCCAGAAAGTACACATTGACACCATGCTGATGCCCCACTCCGGTGGTTACAGATATCTCATCCAGGCTTGGTGTGCCCTGACTGCCTATCCTGAGTGGTGTCTGTTGCATTTCAAGAACTCGGCTGGCCTGGCCACCTTTATTTTTGAAGATATCCTTTGCTGGTGGGATTTCATCACTGAGATTGTCACTGACAACAGCCCTGCCTTCATCCAAGCTTTGGATACTATCGCTGGCTGATACCAAATTTGGCATATTGTATAAATCTTACCCTACAACTCACAAGCTAATGATATTGTTGAGTGCTGGCACTTTGACATCACAAAGTGCTCATCAAAAGCTCCAAAGGAGGGAAGTCTCATTGGCATACCACCGCTCACTCAGTTTTCTGGGCTAAGCATGTTACTGTGCTTCGGTCCACCAGACTGATACCTTATTTTATGGTTCACAGCATAGAGCCACTTTTCCTTTTGATCTCACCAAAGCTACCTTCCTCTTACCTTCCCCAGATTCCGACCCACTGTTGGCTGCCAGTCTTATCACCTGGTATGCCCAACAGCTGCAGAAATATTCAGACAACTTAACATTGATTCAAGAGCAAGTCCTCAAGGCTTGCTTTGAGTCTATCAAGCATTTTGAGGCCACTTTCAAAAGCTGAATCAAGGATTTCAACTTTGGCTCAGGCAGCCTCGTCTTAGTACAAAATACTAGAGTCAAGAAGGAATTGAACTGAAAGATAAAGCCAAGGTACATTGGCTCAATGGTAGTCCTTCTTTGGACCATCAATGGATCATATGTCTTGGCCAAGTTGGACAGTGCAATCTCTCAGCTCTGATACACAATCTTCCAGCTCATCCCATATTATTCACAATTCTGCTTATCCATTTCCATCACACAGCTCACCAACATTAATAATGAAGAGCTAGATCAGATGGCCGGGGCAGACATGAAGGAACCTGAGAATGATGACCAAGATGTCTCAGGTGACAAATAAGCATGCCAAGACTGAATGTTTCAAGTTTTCCTCTCTGTTTCATCCTGGGTTTTGACCAGAGATCTAAGAAAAAAAAAATGACACTGTCTTCCTTTGAACCCTACTTACAATATCTGATAGATGGCCACTCTCAGCCAGGATACCATCGAAACCATACCCAAGTCTACTTGGCCACCCTCAGTCACATCTCTTTTTTATTCTTTTGGTGCTGAACATGTGCTCACCCCTTTGTATTTTTACTTCGAATGCACTTAGGCATAGTGCCCATTGACTGCTTATAGAACAACAGAAAAACAACAAGAAAGAATAATAATACCAAATACCAAATACTGTCATCACCAACACCAACACTGACACCAATCTTTTGTGCAGGGATATCAGGTAGGAATAGACACAGAAAGCCAACCAAAGAAGCAAATAGCTCGCACTCAGGTTTGGGACTTTTGTAGGGAAAAACTGATGAAAGCCAATCAAAGAAGACAAGCTGGGCAGTATCCCACATAGGGCTTTGGCCTCAGGTTTCTAGGGTCCATCGGCCTTAGTTGTTACCTCACTGGATCATCAGGCAGTTCAACCTAGATGATATTCCGAAGGATGAAACTACAAGTATGATAAGGAAAAGCATTAAAGTACACAGAGACATGCCAGCCAATAATATCCATCCTGCTCTAAACCTCCATCTGCTCCATTTCCCCGATTATCTCACTGACTTCCTCCATCACCTCCATGTGCTCAACATCAAGTGCCTTGATGCTTGCCCAAATTTGATACAAATGTAAATGGGCCACATTGAGGCATCAGATGTGGCAGTCAAAGTCTTTTTGAGACATGAACTGATCAGAATTCCTGGGTATGGCCACAGCCTTGCCCTTCTTCAGTGCTAGGGCCATATCTGATGAATCCAAATCAAGGACAAGAATGTTCTGACTTGACCCTGCCTTTGCCAAAGTTTTGGCAGCTATGAAACAATGGATGAGTAACAGGTGTGAATGTGCTGAAGACACTTACCTCAGGTTGGCTGTATCATCACCTCCATCCACTTCAGCTTCAGCACCAATGGCTCATTCTCCAATATCTGTCTTCTCGGAGCTGTTTTCTTCCCCAACTGAATCTCTGATGTCTTGCTACACTTGACCTTGACCAGGTGGCACTGCTCACATGTGTCTTTGATGCCCCTCTTGCAAGCCTTGGCCACTGTTGGACTGGCCTTGACGCAATGAATGCACAGTGCCCACAGCAATACAGAGTTGCTGTTGCCCTCATCATTGGTTGCTGTGAGCACCTTTTGGGGGGGCTCAGCATCCTCATCCTTGTCATTGGCACAAGTCCTCTAGAGAAAACAGTTAGTGATTGGGAGATGAAACACCAGAATGGCACTTACCTTGATTCCTGACAATGCAACCAACCATGTGTCCAAGCCCTCCAGCACTAGGTCCTTTCCACTCCCAGCCCCCTCAGTTCCATCATCTATCTCCATCAATGTCTCTTGCATCACAGCCACATCTTCCTCATTTGGCACTGAAGCATCCACACTGACAGCCAGCTGAGCACAGGCCCACTCCCACATGAACTTAGTGTATTCGGCATTGTTGACAGCCTGGAGAAGAGCCTCGGACAAGCATGCCTCAGCACCAATTGCTTCTGCAGTCTTCTGGGCTAGGACCCACACCACCTGTTGGACTATTAGCTCACAAAACTGCCCTGCTGAATCTATCCACTTACCCAGGCCTTTTTGTATGACACCAGCCACAGCTGGATGTTTTCCTTCAACTCCACACAGTCTTTCAGGATGGACAGTGCCACTGCCTCCAGCACATCAGTGATGACCTTGAATCAAGCCTGCACTTTGGCGCATCATTGGGTGCTGAGCTCATGCTGCATGTGAAATTGGTTGAGGCATGATTGGAACTAGAAGAAAAGGGGTTGCATGATGTTGATGGATGAGAGAGAACATGCAATGGCATGGTAGGTCCAGTGGATTGCATGTAAGTTATAACAGGTTCACCATGTCCACATTGACCGAAACTCTGACATCCATGTGATCTGACTGGGAACAGTCAGCAGCTAAATCCCCTGCAGATGTAGAGCTCATTACAGCTCTATGTGCATATGGGTGCATTTTGTTACAAATGCTCTTTTTCCCTATTTAAAACTCACTTATGGCAGGAGTCGAACTCCTGACCTCCTATATAAGGAAAAACTCTATCAGTACAAGACCATTGGGACTTAGACATTTTCCAGCATAACTTATCATGTGACCACTTATATCAGCAGTCTAGGCCACAAGTCACATGACTTGTCATGTGTCCAAAGGGCTAGACCCTTATCTCTTATCTGTGATGTCATGATGACATCACACCTCATGTTTCACATGATGCATGCTTCTTACTTCTTTCTCTCATGAACACACTTCTTTATGACTCATACATTCTTATCAACCAATCATGTATTTTCTTCTTATCATGGTATGATGTCTCCTTATGGTATTTACCACAACATATATATACAGTAAAATAGTATATAAACCCCAGGACTTCAAGGCTGGAGTCCCCAGCTTTAAAGTCTTGGAGATTCCCTCACAAGCTTACTGCTCTAAGAATCAAAGTGGTCATTCACTCTCATCTCTCGCTTCATCTTTATTTGAGTTGTTTCACTACTTCAAAGCTGCCTCAGCACCATCAAAGGACTTTGCTGCCAGAAGACTTCACTAGCTGTTACAAAAACACTAGTCACCTTGCACAAGTGAGCACAGCAAGCCAATACTCTGTAGAGCCTTGTGGGGTGTGCTTTGGCAAAGAGGACTAATCTAGTCAAGTGTCCCTTTCCCCTTTCGCAGGTTCAGTTGCAGGCTAGATCAGATACCCAGTTCTAGTTGAGAAAGATCAATAGGCGAGCGCATCACCTGAGCCAAGCAGAGACCTTACTCCCTTCTCAAACCTTTCTGCTTTTGACCCCAACTACATTTTGTGGAGGGTGGCATTTGGAAGCGAAGCTGAGGGAGGCTATTAATGAGGGTAGCACAAGGAAAGAAGTTGGCATGCAAATAAATCCTATCACAGTAAAGAAGCTGAGGGAGTTTGCACACCTTATTCCTGAGGAACCACAATGCCTCAGAACTTGGAGAATACATGAGGTCAACCCTGAGAAGCAGCAGTTAGACCAAGCAGTTCAAAGAGGGCCACTACATGTATACCCCTACTTATGTACAAAGACCAAACTATGAGGAGTTGCCAGAGGCCTCCTGACGATATCCCCATACACACACATCGAGTACTACTAGACTGTACTCCCAAAATTCCTTTATACACATATGATCAGCAGCAGCACACTAAAAAGACTAAAAGATGGGTGAGTATACTATGAGGTAGTTACCTGCAAGTCCGGGCCATCAGAAATTGTCTGTGTGATGTGGGGAGTGAATAGATTTGCCCCAGAGGGACTCTAGAAGCAAGGGAATAAGACCTGGGCAAAGTTGAGGGCATAATCAATTGGTCTAATGGAAGACCACTTAGGTGGTCTTTGAAAGTCTGGAAGTCCAAAGGGCAAATATTGATTGTAAAAGTGTGTAGATGGTGCAGGACTCGCAGTTCAGTTTTAGGAATGGTAGAGGAAGATGGTCCCAGCGGTGTACAGTATGAGCCAAATAGTAGCTGTCATTATAAAATGAGCACTATAAAATTTTATAGTCCAGGTATGCCCAAACTCTACATATGAAATCAAAAATATAAATAAGGTTGTGATGGAAGTCCATCGAAGGGTGATGAGATGAGAAGCAAGGAGATACTGACCCATTGGGACGAAGATGAAACTTCTTACCTCAGGCCAATAAGACCAAAACATTGGTGATGTTCGGTACTCCCAACTGTATAGCTATGTAGTGTCCAAATAAAAAAACAGAAGCACAGAAATCACAGTAGGGATGATATGAAGAGAGATTACCTATAAAATACCAAAGAGATCAATGGTCTTCTGAAAGACCACTAATCCGGAAGTCTGGTGATCTTGTAAGTAACATCATACATAAACAAGTAAAAAGGTAGGGAACAAAAAACAATGATAAAGGAGTAATGAAGAATGTCAATAAAAAGGGGTATACATGTAATGGTGCACTGGTCTCCACAGTGCTCTGATAAATTCTTGGTTAAATGGACTTGAGAAAGATCCTCAGAGAGTAGACACTCTTGCTAAGGAACTTGAAAGAAGAAGAAAGGTCAAAGAGTTAAAAGCATTACTCTTCAACCCCACACACAATGTCAAATCTGGTTGATGCACAAGGAAACTATAGTTGGGACCAGCTTGCAGCTGTGATCCTTAACTTAAAAACCCAAGTCCAGGTCTTGATGGCCAGAAATGAGCAGCTCCTGGCAACAACCCAGGATGCAGAGAGAAGAGTGAAGTTAGCCTTTGAGGCTGCTCAATGAGGAGTCACTGCTGGATCATTCTGTGGCACACCAGAGTTCCTAGGGGGCTCAAAAGTGGAACTTTTTATGGACTCTGGAACCTATGACGGTTCCAAGGCCAAATTCAAAGAATGGTGGATGAAGATAAAGGCTTGACTTAATGCCATGCCAAGATTCTTCTGTCTCACAGACAGTTTGGGTCGCCTGGACCCACAAGCAGGAAAGAACTGGGTGTACACAGTACTCTCCTGCCTAAAAGGGGTAAAAGAGAGCTACTATCCCAAAATGGAGCTTGGCAAGCTCACAAATGGAGACTCAGAGCTGGTGGACTGGATCTACCTCTGCAAGGAGATAGAGGGGCTGTTCTGCCCCACACTAAAGAAAGAATGGGTGATTAATGCCCTTCAAAAATACAAGCAAGAAGGACAGGATGTACACACATACCTGGCCAAGTTCTGCACTCTCGCTTGACAAGCAGAGTATGCAGACTCACACGCCACACATCTCTTAAAGACAGGATGCTCTGATGAGATAAAAAGGCACATGTTCTAACTCGGAAGAAGAGGCAGAACATATGCCGAACTGATGAAAATGATCCAGGAGATTGGTACAAACATTGAGGCATATAAAATCGCCACCAGATAAACAAGGTTCGGCCAAGAAGGACCGAACAAGGGCAGAGACCAATAGATCAATGCCACACAATCAAAAGCCCTGGCTGCCAAAGGAAGCAAGAAGTGCTTCACATGTGGCAAGGATGGGCACATGGCAAAAGATTGCCAGAACCCCAAGCACAAATGCCAAGAGTGTGGCTGACAAGGGGACCACAAGACAACATGCTCAAAGAAGGGCACACAAATCCATGCTGCCATAGATGGTGCCACCTCATGGAAAGAGGTTAAAAGTCCTGAAATAGTAGCCTCAGAAAAGGAGGTCTCAATGGATGACTTGCAGGGCAAGTCAATTGCAGAAATAAAAGCCCTTTTTCAGAAAGAGAAGAAGGGAAAAGGGAAGGCAGCCTGAGAAATCAAGGACCTCAGTTCGCCAATAGATTCAAATGTTTAGATGTATATATTCCCGAGGAATCCCCCATTGAAGGCAACAGGATTAAGGGTGATGGGCTAGCTGAAAGCCACCAGATTAACTTAATTCAGAATGAAGATTATGAAGTTCTCAATGAGAATCCAGTAATCCTTGAAACTGGTTCTCTATTAAAAGATGGTATTGATATGTGAGAAATCACTCATGTGCAAATTGAAGAAGAAGCTTCAGACTTTCCTGAAGAAATCTTTGTGCACATGGTTCGTCAAAGAAAAGATATCAAAATGAACATCTCTATCAGCTCAACACCAAAATCTCTCCATTTAGTTGAAGCTCTGCTTGACAGCAGAGCTAACTGACTTTTCATCGACAAAACATGAGTTGTGAGATATGAAATCCCCGTGAAGAAACTCATGTGCCCTATACCAGTATTTAATGTTGATGGGACTAAGAACTCTGCTGGGAACATTACCCACTCTGTGGACTTGGTTATAGAATTTGATGGTCACAGGGAAAAGATAATGGCAGAAGTTATCAATCTGGGAGGAACTACCCTGGTTATTGGATACAACTGGCTTCTATGCCACAACCCTGAGATCGACTTGTTAACAACTGGATTGACACAGCTGGAGCTCACTGTCAGAAACTGTATATTCAAGTAGAGAAGCTAGCTAAACATACCTGGACCTCACTGTCAGAAACTGAGGGACATAGACAGTGAACTTCAGGCTACATCTGAAGTGCCACACTAATACTACACAACAGTACCATGCCACTAGGTGTGACTCACTAGTGTAGAGTGTGACTCACTAATGTATGCAGGAGAGCGAAATCATAAGGTTAACATGACTGGCAGAAGGGCACTGTCAAGATGACATGTTGCCCTAGAAGTTGTTATCTATTACAAGACTGCACTATCTACATCTGCAATGCAGTGGAAGAAAAAGATGAACAGGAGGAAGCATGGGAGGGTTACTATGCCTACACTGTGCTAGAAATGCTACCTAAACCTTCTGAAAAATCCCTAAAGAAGTTGGTATCTAAATGGTATCATGAATGGCTAAAGGTCTTTTCTAAAGAAGAATCTGAGCAGATGCCCATAAGGAAACCTTGGAACCATGCTGTAGATCTAAAAGAAATGTTCCAACCTAAGAAAGGAAGGATCATACCCCTGTCTGTGACAGAACAAGAAGAAGTATTGGCATTCATTGATGACCAACTAAGAAAGGGTTACATATACCCTTCTAAATCCTCACAAATGTCACCAGTGTTCTTCATTCCTAAAAAGGATGGATGAAAGAGGATGGTACAGGATTACCATTACCTCAATGAACACACAGTAAAGAACAACTATCTGCTGCCATTGATTGGTCAACTGGTAGATAAACTAAAAGGGGCTAAACTATTTACCAAAATGGATCTTTGCTGGGGATATAACAACATATGCATCAAGGATGGCAACAAATGGAAACCAGCCTTCATTAGCTTCTGTGATACTTTTGAATCCTTAGTCATGCACTTTGGGCTATGCAATTCCCCAGCTATGTTCCAAGCGATAATAAACAAACTCTTCACTGATATGGAAGATGTCTGTGTTGTCTACATAGACAACCTAAGGATATTTATGAAAACAAACTCCTGAGAAGAGCATGAGAAAATTGTACAAAAGGTCCTTGCTCACCTGGAAGAAAATGATCTATTTATCAAGCCAGAAAAATGCACATTCTTTGCTGAAGAAGTAGAATTCTTAGGCATGATTGTGGGAAAAGATGGAGTTTGCATGGACAACTCCAAAGTAAAAGTGGTCCTTGAATGGCCAACCCCGAAGAATCTTCGTGGAGTTAGAAGCTTTATGAGATTAGCTAATTTCTATTGTCAGTTTATCATCGACTATGCTTCTATTGCAAGGCCATTGAATGACCTTACCAAAAAGGATGTTCCATTCATATGGAGTGAAAGATGCCAAGAAGCATTTGACATGCTCAAAAAGCAATTTACCACTGCCAAAGTGCTTGCCTTCCCTGACATTGATTGTTAGTTCTGCATAGAATGTGATGCTTATGATTATGCAATGGGCACAGTATTATCTATCCAAAAGGAGGAAAAGTGGTATATAGTCACCTATTACTCCCACTTTATGAATGATCAGAAGAGAAATTATCCAGTCACAGATAAAGAGCTCCTCTCAGTTATGCGCACATTAGAAACATGGAGGCATTATCTAGAAGAAGCTAGATTTCAGTTTGAGATCTGGAATGATCACCAGAATCTCCAATGGTTTATGGTCAGATAGGATCTGAACCAACAACAAGCGCACTGGGTGCAATATTTATCTAGATTTAACCACATATGGTACCATAAGCCTGGTGCCACAATGGAAAAAGCAGACACTCTTTCCCGCAGGGAAGCTCATGTGGAGGGAATAGAACATGATAACAAGCAGATTCTTGTGATACTGCCAGAGTGGATCAGAACTATCCAGATCCAAGATGAAGGCAATAAATAATTAGAAAGAATAAAGATCGCAACACTTCTGATGAAGGAAAGCAAAGTGCAGAAGCTCTATGAAAAGAATTTTACCAATGATATCAATGGTCAACTTCTAAGAACCACTGATAATAAGGTCTTTGTCCGACCAGATGAAGATCTCTGCCGAGATGTGGTAACAAATTGCCATGATATGCCATCTGCTGGTCACCCTGGCCAGGAGAAGACCCTTGATCTGCTGTGCAGATATTACAATTGGCCAGGAATGGCTACTTATGTGAAAGACTACATCGCTAGCTGCTGTTATGCTTGACATAATCAAGCATAGGCCTGCAGAGGTTTGAGAGCTTATTGTCGCTCTACAGCAGACAGGATGAGGGGGCTTGACAAGGGAGTTTCTTGACAGGGAGACTAAGGCCATCATAGGGCTAATAACAGGTCAAAGGGGGGTCCGCTCAAGGGTCTTCCTTGGCAGAGGTTCTGAGGACCATTGAGGATCAAGAGATCAATGGATCTAAGGATATCGCAGGACTAGCAACGGATCAAGGGTATGAAGGGAGCATCCGAGCATCCACTCAACAGTAGGATAAGAATTGAGGGACTGAGGGTAACCAAGATATTAGGTAGATTGCAGGAGGTCTAAGATAGTGAATATACCAGAGTATCAAGGGTTTATATACACAAGCCAAATGGTTAAGGGTAGGCAAAGAAAGAAAGTGAGTCAGCGATAGAAAGCAATGAAATCACAAAGAAGCATGAGTCACTATGGAGCAGATGCGATGGCATCAGATAAGGGTGGGTAATACAACTGCAGATAAGTCATGCTAAATAAGTAAGCGGTAATGAAAAGACAATGGTAAAAGAAAAAAACCCAAGCAGGGCTTAAACAGCAAGGGTCAAGGTCCTTTGGTGTACATGATAAGTAAACATAGAGAAAAGAAAAGAGGGGCCCAATGAATCATAACAGATGCAATGTGTGCCAAAGAATGAAAACAGGCAATAAGCCACCAGCCGGCAAGCTTGAGCCTTTGGAGGTCTCTACAGCCCCATGGGTAGACATTTCCATGGATTTCCTCATGGATCTCCCCCTATCTAAGGGAAGTAACTCTATTCTCATCATTGTTGATAGATTCAGCAAAGAAGTAGAGTTCATTCCCACCAACAAGATGGCAACCACTCTAGAGATGGCTCACCTATATTTACATCACATGTGGATAAACCATGGTATCCCATGCTCTATTGTATCTGATTGTGAACTACAATTCATATCACAAGTAATGACAGAATTGTGTAAACGACTCAGTATTAAGCCTAAATTATCCACAGCTTCTCACCCACAGACAGATTATCAAATGGAGAGTATGATCCGAGATCTCCAACAGTATCTCAGGATCTACTGCCACAAAAAGCAAACTGAATGGGCAGATTGGCTATTCATAGCCCAATTCAGTTATAATACAAAGAAGCAGGCTTCTACACAAAAAGCCCCATTCAAGGTCACACGAACCTATATACTACACATGGGAATAGAACCTGGCACTAGTCATGCTCCAGCAGCTGATAAGTTAGCTGATAAAATTACTTCTATCTTGCAGTCCACAAGGGACAACATCAAGCAGGCTCGATCACATATGAAAGTCCAGGTGGATAAACACTACTCTTGTTATGATTCATTGGACCCCTCTTTTCTTTCCCTTATATTTACTCATCATGTATATCAAAGGACCTTGACCCTCGCTGTTTGAGCCCTGCTTGGGTCCTTTTCTTTTACCATTGTCTTCTCATTTCCGCTTACTTATTTAGTGTGACTCATCTGCAGCTGTATTACCAACCTTTATCTAATGCCATCACATCCACTCCATAGTGACTCAGCTTCTTCGCGATTCCATCGCTTTCTATCGCTGACTCACTTTCTTCCTTTATCTACCCTTAACCATTTGGCTTGTCTATATAAATCCTCAATACTCTGGTGTATTCCCTATCTGAAACCTCCTGCAATTTACCTAGTATCTTGGAATTGCCCTCGGTCCTCCAGTTCTCATCCTACTGTTGAGTGGATGCTCCCTTCACACCCTCAATCCATTGCTAGTCCTGCAATGTCCCTAGACCCATTGATTCCTTGGTCCTCAACAGTCCCCAGAACTCCTGCCAAGGAAGACCCTTGAGCGGACCCCCCTTTGACCCGACGTTAGTCCTATGCTGGCCTTAGCCTCCCTGTCAAGGAACCTCCTCGTCAGCCCCCCTCGTCCTGTCTGCTGTATAGCGACAGTAAGTCCTTGAACCTCTGCAGGCCTACACTTAACCATGTCAAGCGTAACAAAAGGTCTAAGATCTCCCTTGATCGGCTATCATCATATAAGCCTCCACCATTGCCCACCAATGCCCCAGAAACCCTAGACCCTATCCCAACCTCACATCGAGAAGGGAAACCATTGACTTGTTGGACACCAACAAACTCTCTTTGGAGAACTCCATTGACACTAATGAAGACCTTGTCATTCCTTAACAACCTGAGGATCTAGAACTTGCCCATCGACTCTCTGCAGTGCTCAGCATCCCCAGAGTACCCACCCCACCATCCCCAACCCCAGTCAATCGCCAACTGGTGTTTACCCTATCCCCACCCCCAGCCCAAATCGCCATGACGGCCAAACCCACTGAACTCCATCTCAGAGCCCCCGATGCCTTTGACAGCTCTTATGCTAATGCCATGTCCTGGCTATCCACTGTCCAAACCTATGTACCTCATCATAAACAAGGCTGTTTACGATGATGACAACAAGAAGATCACCTATGCCTTGTCCTACATGAAAAAGGACTCGGCCGCCATTTGGGCCTCTACCTTTTGAAAGGAGGCCATTGCTGCTCAATCCTTTGGGAAATTCAACAACTTTCTCATCAAATTCAAAAGTGCTTTCGAGCACCAGGATACCAAGAATCAAGCCATCGACTGGCTTCACTCAGAACACCTTATTCCCAAGAAGAATGGATCTTATGGTCCCGAACTCACTCAGCACATTGCTGAGTTTAGAAACAATGTTGCCCTCTCAGGCATCACTGATCAGAATATCCTGATCAACTACTTTGCTGCTGGCATTCCCCCTCTCCTCTCCTGTTGCATTTTCTCCATGGACACAGTCCCCACCAAGGTTGATGAATGGTACTTGAAGGCCATTCATTTCCAAGTCCAGAATGACCATGCCCAGACCATCGTTAATCAACATCGCACCCATTCCATTCCCACATACCAGTCCTACCAGACCCCCTCCACCCCCTCCTCTTCCCAGAAAACCCACAATCCTGATGCCATGGACATCGACGTGGTCAATGCCTCCACACCCCCTAAGCTAACTCCCAAGGAGTGGGAGTGATGCTTCAAAGAAGGACATTGCCTACGATGCAGGCAGAAAGGCCACTGGGCTAATGCTTGTGTCAAATACCCCAAGGAACCTTGTAAGACTTCGGTCAAACAAGTTGAACAGGTCAATGACAATCTCCCCAGACTCCAGACCTGCAATGGTGATGATGACAATGATCTCACAGTTCGTCACATCCAATTCACCCTTTCCTCCAAGAAGGATTTTTAAAATGGAGACCTTGACCAACACGGAACTCTTCTAAAGTACAATGTATAAATGTATCTACTCTACCTGGTTCAATGCAAATCTCTGTTCAAGTCATTGTTCCCTCACACACATTGAAAACTGCCAATACTCACATCCTCATCGATAGTGGCATCAACATCTCTTGCATCGATTGAGGCTTTGTTCACAAAAACAAGCTCCCCACCACCCAACTTCCCTCCCCCCTCAATGTCACCAGCCTCAACCAGGGACCAATGGACAAAGAAGGAGTTCAATTCACCACCAAACTCTTTGTTTACATCAAAGGACTCACCCACAAAGTCCTGTTCTATGTCATGGATTGTGATTGACAAAACCTCATCCTCAGCCTTCCCTGGTTGAAAGCTGTCAATCCCACCATCGACTGGTTTGGTCAGACTCTCTCCATCAATGAGTCTACCAATCAATCCAAGGAGCTCTATATACTCCACAAAGTCGACTTGAACCAATATGAAACCCATTTCCAATAGTTCAAGCCCTCCCCTCGACCCCCTTGCCATGTCCAAGTGGACTCTGTCTATGACGGATGCCTCTATGAATACTGTACCTCAATTACAAGACAGAACCCCAGTATTTCCACCAGGCTTGTAACAACTACACTGTCAACCGCATCATCCGATGTGGTTATCATTTAATCCCCAAGGGTGATTCTCTCATTGCCAAACTCACAAACTCTACCAAGTTGGCCATGGCTGCTGAGAAAGCCAAACCCAAGGTCACCCTTCCCCTGAATATTCTGACTTCACCTCCATCTTCTTGAAAGAAGCCACGGATCATGTACTCCCCTCATGCCCTTATGATCACGAGATCAATCTTAATGAATCTTTCATGCCCAAGGTCGGGAAAATATACCCCCTCTCCCCAGATGAGTACAAGGCTACTGAAGCCTTCCTCAATGAAAATCTTGCTTCAGGCAAGATATGCCCCTTGAACTCCCTCCAAGCCTCTCCATTCTTCTTTGTCAAAAAAAAGGACGGCAGACTCTGTCCATGTCAGGACTACAGGTATCTCAATAAACATACTGTTCGCGATGCCTACCCCCTTCCCTAGTCTCCAACCTCATCGACAAACTCCATAATGCTTCACAAAATTTGATGTTTGATGGGGCTACAACAATGTCTGAATCAAAGATGGACATCAATGGAAAGCCACCTTTATTACCCATAAAGGACTCTTTGAACTGACCATAATGTTCTTCGGTCTCACCAACTCCTCCACCACCTTCCAAAGGTTCATGAATGACTCCTTCCACAACATGATCATCAAATGATGGCTTGTCATCTACATGGACAATCTTTTCATCTTCTCCCCTGATGAGAAAACTCATGCTGAACGAACCAAGCATGTCCTCCAACACATGAAGGAACTCAACCTTCATCTCAAACTTGAGAAGTGCAACTTCGCCTCCAAGGAAGTTGAGTACCTAGGAATGATCGTCAAACCTGGTCAACTTGCCATGGACCCTGTCAAGCTTGATGGGATTGTGTCCTGGCCCATCCCAGAGAAACTCCGCGATGTCCACTCCTTCCTCGGCTTTGCCAACTTCTATCATTACTTCATCCCAGACTACTCCTCCGTCACCTGCCCCCTCATTGATCTCACCAAGAAAACCAGTCCCTGGGCCTGGTCCTCCAAATGTCAAAAGTTCTTTGATCGTCTCAAAGAACTCTTCCTCGCCCACCCAGTCCTCCAACTCCCCAATCTCTCCACTCCATTTGCTATCACAACAGACGCTTCCAAGTTCACCTTGGGCGCTATCCTTCTCCAGACAGATACCAATGGGGATTGGCATCTCTGTTCCTATCTCTGCCAGTTGTTCTCACCAGCAGAATAAAACTACAACATCTACAATCAGAAACTCCTTGCTATCATGTGAGCTCTGAAATCCTGGCGCCATTATCTCCATGGCAGCTCCCACCTGGTCCAAGTCTTTACAGACCACAAGAACCTGACCTATTTCTGGTCAGCATAGAACCTCAATTGCCGACAAGCCTGTTGGCTCCTTGACCTCACAGATTTCGATCTGACCATGATCCACATCCCTGGTAAACTCCTTGCCGGCCCCAATGCCCTCTACCGCCACCCTGATCTCCTCCCCTCTGATGATGCTGACAATGAAGGAGTCACCCTCCTCCCCCCATTCCTGTTTGTCAACATTGTCGACGCCATGCTCCAGGAGCACATCAAATCTCATTCCAAGATGGATCTGTTCATCCTCAAGGCCCTTCAATCCCTTGATGGAACCATTCCCCCTGCCTTTTGGTCTTGACTCTCCAACTGGCAGTACAAAAATGGTGTCCTTATATTCCAAGGTCGTGTCTACATCCCCCCCAATGAATCCCTCTGGTGCTCCATCCTCCAGCACTGCCATGACCATGAGATCACTGGTCACCCTGGTTATCTCAAAACCCACCAACTTGTCGCCACTGAGTTTTGGTGGCCAGGCCTTGCTCAATACGTATGCAAGTACATCGAAGGTTGTGCCTCGTGCCAGCAACACAAGGCCAACACCCATTCCACTGTACCTTCGCTTACCCCCATCTACTCCACCTGTACCTGCCCCTTCCAACAGATCTCATGTGATCTAATCACTGACCTCCCCGAATCCTTGAGCTTTGATACTCTCTTGATTGTGGTTGACCATGGCCTTACTAAGGGGGTAATTCTCTGCCCCACCAAGAAAACCATCACTGCCAAAGAGATCACACTTCTCTTTTTCCACAAAGTCTTCCTTTGATTCAGTCTTTACAACAGAATCATCTCCAATCAAGGCCCACAGTTTGCCTCCACCTTCGCCAAAGAGTTGGCACATGCTCTCAACTATTCCCTCGCATTCTCCATCACATACCATCCCCAGACTGATGGTGAAACTGAATGGGTCAATCAGGAAGTTGAGACCTACCTCTGCATCTTTTGTGGAAGTAACCCCACCACATGGTCCAAACTCATTCCCCATGCTAAGTTCACTCACAATCACCACCCCCACTCTGTCACCAGACAGACCCTGTTCTATCTCATGATGGGATATGAACCCCATGCCCTCCTCTCGGTCATCACCAACTTCCACATCCCTGCCATTGAAGACCGCCTCAAATCCCTCGTCACCACTTGCAATGAGGCCCTCGCTGCCCATGAACTTGCCTGCCAAGTTATGGCATCATGAAATCACTGTTTTTTCACCCCTTTTAACAAGAGATCCAAAGTCTGGCTTGAAGCCAGGAATCTCAAACACTCCATTGTCAACCTGAAGTTTGCCCCGAAATGCAAAGGATCCTTTATCATTGTTAAGGTGCTATCTCCCTCACCTACAAGCTACACCTCCCATGGTCATGGAAAATACACCCAGTATTCCATGTGTCCCTCCTGTTTCCCTACTGCAAAAACCCTGTACATGGACCAAACTACCCCTCCCCACCACTGGACCTCATCGATGGGCATAAAGAATATGAAATCAAGAAAATCATCCACCATTGCGGACTTCTGTCCTCCCATTCCTTCCTGATCCAATGGAAGGGATATACCGCTGAAAAAGATTCCTGGGAACCCAAATGGAACCTATGGAACTCCAGTCCCCTCCTCAACAACTATAAACATCGTCACTCGATTTCCTCCATCTCCAACCAAACCACACCCCTCACAATCATGTCCATCACCCTCTCTGCACCCTCTTCCTCTCCCAGTGATGTTCCCTCTGACGTTGCCAAAGCCGGCTGGTCTATGACCACCCCCTCTCACAACCCCCTCGAACTCAATGATGTACCCATTCCCCTGGCCCAATGGATCTCCAACTATCCCACATGCCTCCCATTGTTCATCTCACCCACTGCCTTATCCAACCACCCAACACCTCTTGATGATGACCTCGCTGCTGCCATTGCTACCAAGCTCCAAGACTCCAGTCTTGCTATGGCACTTGACGCCCATATGGAACCCCACTCCCCCTTTACCCTCATGTACTGTCTCTTCCTGACGAACTTCTGCATCGCTGTTTCTGCTGCCACCCCCACTGCCTCTGCCACTCAGACATTGGCCAACCTTCATATTCGTCACCTCCATCAAACCCTGGAGCACAACCTCATCCAGCTGATGCATCAGCTGGATATGACTGACTTTATTATCGACATCGATCAACACCTCCAAAACCTTGCTGCTACTGGCAATGACCATGTCTCCACCCCATCTGCATCTTCTGAACCACTTTCTGCCCAAGAAGTCACTGCCCTAGATCATGCCGATGACTACTGGGCCGGTAACCAGGGAGTCTGGTCCCTTCCCCCCAATCACCCTTGCTATCATGAAGTGTGTTACCAATGCTGCTGCCTCAGACATCGCCATCCTCTTTGTCCCTTTTATCAATGTCCCATCTGCCACAGGCAATCCCCAGGACATCCCCAATGAGCATGTCCCATGTGTCCACGAACTCCTTGTGCATTTACTTCCTCATCAGATTCATCTACACACCAGTCCCCTCATTCCTCACACTCCTCCTCTTCACACTGTGGCCATCCTATACCACTGGGACAACACCCCAATGTTCAGATCCCTCATTGGATCCTCACTCCCCCTCCTTCTCCACTGGCAGCGGATGACTATGAGTTCTTTGTCAGTGCTGAAGCTGACAACAATGAGACTGGATCCTGTTGCAGTAACTACTAAGGTTTCATCACAGTCTCACCTATACAAAGGGGATAATGTTATGATTTGTTGGGCCCCTCTTTTCTTTCCCTTACATTTACTCATTGTGTATACCAAAGAACCTTGACCCTCACTGTTCGAGCCCCGCTTGGGTCCTTTTCTTTTACCATTGTCTTCTCATTCTCGCTTACCTATTTAGTGTGACTTATCTGCAGTTGTATTACCAACCTTTATCCGATGCCATCGCATCCATTCCATAGTGACTCAGCTTCTTCATGATTCCATCGCTTTCTACTGCTGACTCACTTTCTTTCTTTGCCTACCCTTAACCATTTGGCTCGCATATATAAACCCTCAATACTCAGGTGTATTCCCTATCTTAGACCTCCTAGTATCTTGGAATTGCACTCAGTCCCCTAGTCCTCGTCCTACTGTTGAGTGAATGCTCTCTTCGCACCCTCAATCCATCACTAGTCCTGCAATGTCCCTAGATCCATTGATCCCTCAGTCTTCAATGATCCCCAGAACCTCTGCCAAGGAAGACCCTTGAGCGGACCCCCTTTGATCTGTCATTAGTCTTACGTTGGCCTTAGCCTCCTTGTCAAGGAAACCCCTCATCAAGCCCCCTTGTCCTGTCTGCTGTATAGTGACAGTAAGTCCTTGAACCTCTGCAGGCCTACGCTTGATCATGTCAAGTGTAACATCTCCCTTTCTTGAATGGCTTTTTTTGCTCTAGATATGAGCACATGGACAGGAGTGTGGCACATCACATTCACCAGTGCTTTCTTCAACAGAAGCATGCTCAGACAAATCAGGCACTGACAGATGCATATGTACCTGCCCAGTATCAGTGAAGTCACTGCCAAGAAGCTATTCAACTTTGGCCATCTTATAATGAGTTTATTTGGCACATGGATGAACACATCTGAAAAGCTATCTGATGCACCTGGGCATCATGTCATGAATGATTAGTGGGCCACTGGCATATCCATTTGGCCTGTGCTCATCAAGTTCCATGTGTTGCCATGCAATATTGCTATATGTGCTCTGAATGATATTTCAACCATACTCATTTTTCATTCTGTCTGTTGAAGACCCTTTGCCAGGTTTATCTACCTGGATGGTGGTGGTCTTGACTGGGAGGCCCACTACCAGGGCCACTATGACACCCTCTTTTTTTTCTTTGCCATGTGCAGGCAGGATGATGCAGAGATAGTATCTGTTGAAATCCAGCATTTTCTGGATATGGACAACTGTATCAGATATAAGCCTGGAAGTGGATTCCAAGGTCTGCTTCCAGAGTACCATGGCCATGTTGAACATAGAATTGCCTTTGCATCTGTCAAATCCAGTCCTGCAGAGGTCTAGATACTAATCTCTGGAGCACCGGAGGTGTATGGTTTGAAAAGTGACTTTGGCTTCACCTTATGTGGTACACCCTTGTTCAAGTCTGCTGTCGCTAATTTATGAGAGGGACAGAAGTCAGAGGGTTGGAGGGTTGGAGGTGAGTTGTTTAGACTCAGGCGAGAGAATGCTGATATGAGATCAATGGCAGAGAAGTAAAGTGGATGATTAAATCAATATTCGAACTGAGGTCTAAGCTAAGGATACATGAGTTTATATATGGAGGTTGGAGTTCTGAAGAAGGAAAGGCTAGTGTCATGAAACAGAGAATACAAAGGACTACTACTATGCTGGCAAGTCGCACAGCTGGGGCTGTACTTCCTTGTTCAAGCACAATAGTGTAGAATGAAGACTAGCTAAATAGCAAACAAGGAAGTATAAGAAAGTAATGTAAGTATAAGATACAGGAAATAAACATAGAATTAGATATGGAGGAAAGGACAACAGACTGGGGAAGACCTAGCAATGGAATTTTCTAACTCCAGAGAAAAATGACCAGAGGCAGTCATATGGCCTCGAAGATGACCAGAGGGGACTTGGTCAAAATCTGAGATATGACAGCATCCATGTTTTGTGTCTGGTATATGCATGACATGAATCTGACAATGGCAGACAGGATGGCACAGTAAGTCTCACATTTTTTGCACTTCACTGATCCTCACTGCTTTTAAACATTACAACCCATCTGCATTTAAACAATATCTCAACCTGTTGAAAGTGACTAACTAGGGACACTTATCTACAGCCTGAGTAGTGTACTTCATGTATGTGAGAAAGGCTTACATAATATGTAACATACATAGTATAAGTGTAGAGTTTAAGACTCCACTTAAAATAACACTTCTTGTCTCTATACCACTACCTGCAACACACACCCCATCTTTCTATTCCAAGTGAGTAATGTGCTACTTCAATGATTAGATGAGTCATGCTCTGCCCAGCTGTAACTAGCAGGAGTATAGGCTCGACACCTAATGTGTCACCTGGAACCTATAAGTTTAACACAACCAACATGTTGCCCAGATTGCCCAATGGGCTGTTTGCCCTTTGCCATCATGTGGAATGCAGATATATAACAAGGACATGCTTCTCCACTATCTTGTCACCATTTATTGCATGTGCATGTATGGATATGTCAAGGAAGGCCCAGGATGCTGTCTGAAATTGTGTCTGCAGGAGGACAATCTGGGCAGGTCAACCATGGCAAAGAATTCCAGCACAGGCACTGCTGTAGCAACTGGGATAAGGCCAGCCTACACATGCATTATATTATGTGCTGACCTATTCATCACTGTTAGCCATGGTTCTGATATGTTGGATGTGAGAAAACACTAAGAAAGATTGGGGCACACATGGAAAAGAGCAGAAATGAGTAATGCCAAGATGTTAGCAAGTATGTATCTAGCACTCTCACTCAGTGGCCATGGTGTGGGCAATGCAGTTCACTGAGTTGACCCCAAAGATGTTATATATATGTTATGCTTGCGCAACATCTAGTTCCAGTGTGTCCTCAAAGGCAATACAATGTCCTATAGAAATCCTAGGGGTTCTCTGCTGAGACTCGAGACTCAGGCAGGATGAGACTAAACACTGCATATAATTGTGCAGATCTAGCTAAGGAATATACAAGACAACTGCTAGCTATTTATACAGTCCAGAACCATCTCGGAATGGAAGGATGATGGGACAGGACACATGATACGTTAAAACGGCCTCGTGGATCAATGGTAGGAATGGGACAACACTGCCATCAGAAGGAGGATGGAAGGAGGAGCGGAGGTCCATGAACAAGGTGGTTCTGGGGACACATGGTAAGAATTACAAAAGCGGAATGAAAGAGAAACAAGGTGAGTCAAGAATGGGGATTTCCATATGACCATATGGAGCGTAGTCTTTGGGAAATAAAGTCCAATAGCATTCTAGGGGTAATTCGTCCTCCGGCTTCCATCCTGGTGGAAGAGTATTGAAGAGTTCTGATGATTCCGGAATTCCGGAACCTTCGGAATCATGGGAAGGTACTCCGGAAGCGTCAGAACCGCGGGAACAAGTTCCGGAACCTTCGGAAATGCGCTTACTCATAACAATATATAGACAGACTTTTATTTTTATTTTCTTGATGGCATTCCTTTCACATTCCAATATGGCATTGATCATTTGTATATGTATAGGGTGACAATGCTATGAATGCTGCCCCATTCTTTCTTTCTCTCCTTTATCTTCCTATATTGCTGCTGCTGCCTGTGCATGCCCATGACCATCACATGTGTAATGATGTTGCTGGTACCCCATATGATGGGGAGGGTACCTTGCTCCCAAGTTGTGCCCTGGCACATTGGAATGGACAAAGCCAGACTAATGACTATGTCAAACTTGCAGCAAAACCCTCTTGCTCTGTTGGCTACTCTCTGCTCTTGCTTCCCTACATTCCTTCAGCAATTTCCTTTTTTTGCTCCTCTTGCCTCTGTTCAGTGCTGCCACAATGTGCATGTATGTGAGGCCATTGCCAATGTTCAGATAAGTGCATGTGCACCCTTGTTCTGCATATGTGTTTTTTTTTTCTCTACTTCACCTTGCCTCACCAATGTTTGGTCAGTGTCATATCCCAGAATTTCACCAAGTCAACTCCAACTTCCTCCAATGCTATTCAGTCACCTCCAGTGACATTCCTCCAATATGTTTCCTCTGACCTCTCTATCTACTCTATCTCTGTTCTCTTCATTCCATGTACATTATGTTATATTATCTTCTTGTGTCCTTTGTACCTCTGTTTAGTTTGTCTCCATTCTATTGTGCAGTGCTCAGAGTAAGGTGCACAGCTCCAGCTGTGCAACAAACTGGCACTGCACTGGTACTTCACTACTTTTATTCCTCCAACTAGTACTATACTCCTTTCGGACTTCCCTCCTCCATAAATAAACTTGTATACTCTGTTCTTATACCTCAGTTCAAATATCATCTTAGTTCCTGCTTCTCCCATCTTCACCATTGATCTCATCTCGGTGTTCTTTTGTCTGTGTCTTGACGACTTACTTTTGAGCCTCTGACCCTCTAAACCTTTAGTCCACCCCATTCATAAATTAGCAACATTGGACTCAGGCAAGGGCACACCACATAAGGTGAAGCCAATGTCACTTCAATAACAGTATAACTCTGGCACTCCAGAGTCACATATCTGGACCCCAGTGAAATCAGATTTAACAGGATATTCAATCTCACACTTGTTTGAGTTCCTCCATCCATCTTTCCCATCCTATTTCCACATCATTCAACAATCACCCATGGCTACCCATGTCATGCAGACTCACTCACATTTCCAAAGAACCCAAGAGCACAAAGCAGCTGCTCAACCAGATCCATACTCTTTCTTTACCAGTTCATGCCACACTTCAGAAGTTGTAAGTCAATTCCAAAGCTTTTTCACTCATCGATCAATTCCCTTCATCTCTTATGCATGCTTCCCACCACTTAGTGCATGCATTGAAGAAGTCTCCAAATACAACAATTAAATGGAAAAAGACTTTCCTGGTGGTTTTGATACACTACCTCTGTGTCCACCTCCAGGCCACAGTAATGGCCCTGATAGTGACCTGGATGATGACAGTTTGGACTACTATGAACAAGATGACTTTAAACTACCTGGTGAAAAAACAATGACTTCCCTGGTGGCCCTCCCAGCCCTGGCAGATATCCAGATAATCACCCCAGAAATCAGGACAGCAATGAAGATACTGATAACAACAACCTCCAAGATGTGTTCACCAATTTGGCTGATGCCATCAGAGGACTGTCGCACTTTAACTACCACCTCAATGACTCTGGAAGCCAGTGCATGAAGTTCATGAACCGAATCAATTCAACAGTATGGAGCCTCGCAAGCTCTGGACTTTTACACAGTCCTACTTAAAAGAAATAACTCTAGAATGGTTCAAGCCTGATCTCCTCAATACTGGAGATCCTATGTACTGTTCAAATTGGATGAATAGTTACCAGGACTTTGTTCTTGAGTTGAAGAATAACTTTGGATCCCATGACCCTGTTGGAGATGCTGAGCACCAGCTTGACAACCTCAGCATGAAAGGCATGCAGCATATTAACAAGTATGTTGTGGAGTTTAACTGGATTGCTTCACAAGTCTGAGGCTATGAAGAAGGTTCACTCCAGCACCATTTCTATAATGGCCTTCCAGACCAGATCAAAAATGAAATCTTCTGCATTGGAAAACCATTCACTCTCACTAAACTCCAACATCTTGTGCAATCCATCAATGTGAGGTACTGGGAGAGAAAGTCTGAGGTCAATCACCAGCAGAAAAACTCCAGCACCCAGAAACCTGTCTTTGATAACAAGTTGTCTGATAACAAGTCTGGCAGATCCAAGCAAAAGGATTCTGGAGGCAAATCAGTGTCCACAACTCCTGCTTCTGGTACCTCTGATACCTCCACTTCTCCCCCAAAACCTGATCTCTCCTCAAAGCTTGGTAAGAACAGCAAGCTGACTGCTACTGAACAAAAGCGATGCTTTGATAACAAGTTATGCATGTTCTGTGGCCAAGGTGGACATGTCACCAAGAACTGCCCCTGGTCTACATTCCAGGCAGCCAAAGTATGTGCTGTGAAGCCAACTCTGGAAGCTAAACCAGAGGCCTCCACTGACATGAAAAAATAGAATGTAACCCTCTGCACAGCTGGATGGTCATATTGACATTATATGTGCACCCAAGGAGATCCATCTCAACATGTCTGCTCTCTCTGACCTCCAATCACTTATGTCTTCCATTTCTTTAGTTGCATGTGACATTGCTCTGTTTTCCACACTTGTAGATTCAAAATCCTCTGATTGTTTCATAGATATGAATTTTGTGAATAAACATAACCTGTCCATCTATATGATACCTCTGCTCCTTCTTTGACTCTTTGACAACACCTCAAACTCAACCATCACTCAAGCTCTCAAGCTCTCAGTCCTCTTCCCAACCAGTGATATCACCCCAACAACATTTTATGTTACTCCACTAAATGCTCCTGCTCCTTTGTCCTTGAATACAACTGGCTCATCCACTACAATTTGTTGATTGACTGGGTCTCAAGCAGTATTTCTTTCTGCTCTACTCAGCAGCCCAGTCTGATACCACTGAGCTCACACCTGATGCCTAAGACTTCTCTGCCTCCAATTGTTCCTTCCATCAATACATTGCATTTCTCTGAGTGTACATGAGGCTCCACCCATCACACTTATCAATGCTCTGGCATTCACTTTGGCCTGCCACCTTCAAGGCTCCATTCAGTTTAGTCTTTAACTCCACCCCCAAGATGCTAACCTCTAAGCTGCAGCTACCCAATCCCCAGAACAGATTGACCTCTCCAGAGTATCATGACTTCTCCAACATGTTTAGCAAATGACAAGCTGATACTCTAGCCCCTCACCACAAGCATGATCTCAAGATTGATCTGGAGAAAGGCACCTCCCCTCTACTCAGCACCACCTACTCTCTCTTCCCTTCCAAGCTTGAATCACTTTGTGCCTTTCTCAATGAGCACCTTTCTATTGATTTCATTCATCCCTCCTCATCCATTCATGCTGCTCTGATCCTTTTTGTCCACAAAAAGGACAGTTCTCTCCACCTTTGCATTGACTTCTGAGGCCTTAACAAAATTATAAAGAAAGACTGCTATCCACTTCCCTGCATTTCCAACCTCCTAGATGCTCTGAGTTGTGCCAAGATCTACTCCAAGATTGATCTTTGGCATGCATACCATCTGGTCTGCATCGCTAAAGGTGATAAATGGAAGACTGCCTTTCATACTCAGTATGGCTCTTATGAATGGCTTGTTATGCCATTTGATCTCATGAATGCCCCA